>SKCR01030132.1:0-78881 GCA_019454045.1 Zanthoxylum bungeanum
ATAGCATTTGCATCACTGTTGTGAAGTAAATAGAAATAAATTTATACTTGAAAAAAAAAAGCCAATAGAAATGTCAGGGATAGGGATCTGAGCAAAGAATTTTATTCGATATTAGATGAGTTTTTAAAATAAAATCTAACTGATAAAGGATAAAAAATATATTATATTATATTATATATTAAAAAATTTAAATTTTTATAAATTCAAGATTTTTAATTTTATATCAAAGTTATGGACCTAACTGACCAGCTCTGTCGTCTTTGAAACTCCGCCTTTGAAACAGACATTAAACTTAACACTATCAACAAGCGAGGCTGGAAAGCCTGCATTGTGATCCGCGGATGAAATTCTATCATGTCCATTTGAGATTTTGAAATACAGACTAGTCAAGTTTTGTACAAGTGCATATCGTAAGCACGTGCCCCGGTAAATGATTTTCATCCAAAAGTATAAATGTATCTATCTATCTATTTAGCTTGGCAACACTGCTTAATGAGCACATAATTCTTATGGGGAAGCATCAGATAACACAGCGGTAGGTTTCAAGAGATTCAGCAATTCCATCACAGTAAGTAAATTTCACCACCTGGCCCTTCTCCAGTCCATAATATCGAGCAAATGCATCAGTTTCTAGCATTCGAGGCAGCTGAAACAACAAAATGAAAGTAAATATAGATTGGTGCTCTTCTTTGATCAATCATGCAACAAACTTATGTGCAGTAAAGAGAGAGAAACTACCTACCATAATCATAATGTTGCATAATTTTCTACCTGATTTATAGTATATAGAATTAATGATGCCTCTTTCTGATTCGCAATCCATACAAGTTACATATTGATCAAACTATAGGAGATGAGTCTATCAAGACTCAAAAGGTAGCTTCCGGACTTTCAAGTTGATGAATTTATTTGAGAACAAAGCGAAGTTTGCCAGCCCTTCTCTGTGGCTAGGATCATAAATAGATCATTTCCACTATAAAAATATTTTACATATGTATAGCCTGCATTTCATTTACACAGTTGTACTTATATGGCCAGAAAATGATCCTTTCACTTAAGTTCATTAATTAAATACCAGATGCGCCCTAAGCTTCGACAAATATGGTTCAGCTGATTACCTAGCTCCAAAGTCACCTGGTAAAATTTTTCCAGGCTTAATGTTAATTAATTAGATATCAGAGGAACAACTCTGATCCTAAGTTGTGCCCAATACGACTGAGCTAACAAATTTTAGATACCTCCTCCATCAGCTCGATATTTAAATTCAAATTTCAAAAGTTGCAAGTTGCAACATCACTAGTACACAATTCTTTCCCTGTCTATCCCAACTGTGGAGTTTTAGATATTTCAACAATTCAACATGAAGAAACTTGGAAACCTCCATATTCAGCCTGATGGAAATACCAAATTAGCAAGACACCGAGTGGGTGAACTTCATTTATGATTAAAAGGTCGCAATAAGGACATTTATGAAAAAATGCATCATTCTATACCAGTGGTATAATTTGCAGCAATTGTTTTTTAAAAACATAAACCTCAAGTTTATTGTGGCAAACTGTAGCTTATGGCACGTGTGAATATGCCACAAAACCAATGACTTGATACTTTTTTTAACCAGAATTCTAATTGAACAAGTCCATCATCATAAAATGGACTTTGAATATCAAAAATTGATGGACACTAAGAAATTTAAAAGGTTATTACTCCAAGCAAAAGTAAAACTTCTATACATCAATGGCTTTGATATTCTTTAGTGATGCCATTCCTCAAGAACTTTTTCCATTAATAATATGCATACGAAAGTAGAGTCATTAAATATATGAACATCGAAGGATGAATTTTTAACTAAAAGTGTTACCTGCTTGCCTTCTAACTTGTACTTCTTCAGCAATTTTTGTTTCTGTTCAGCAGTCAGCATCTGATGCTTTGGTTGCAAGATGTGCTTTGTTATGTTGACCAACAAATCAATGATCTGAAAGGGAAAACTAAATGTAAGGTATTGTTAAAGAAACATAACTGAAAACTCCATTTTCTAAATTCCATAGAACTTGGGCAGTATCAAGTATTAAAACGATACAAGATTGCATTCAGCATTAGCTATCAATTGGCAAAAACATTTAATAGACATAAACCTCAAAGAAAAACAGGTAGCAAACTACTATGCCGGTAACGCTACCATGCACAATAGAAGACATACTGGCAAGATCTTTGCAGGTCTTAGGCAGTACTCATAAAACATATAAATGCAATATCAACTGATGATCTTGGATGGAAAACTAACAATGAATAGAAGATATAGCAAGCCCCATACATTATTGGTATCTTCTCTTGGAACATAATAGTAAATTGAACTAGGGAAGCATATCAAAGCGCCAAAAAGTGTTGTGCACCATCTAGGAAAACTGAAATCCTTCCTAAAGCATATTTTATTAATCTTTAGTGCTTGTGTTATTTGGATTCAAACCCCACACCTCTTGTAGCATGCTAAGCGATTTACTAGTCATAATTCTGAACTTGTCCTGCAATTTCGACGAAAGCTATGTTTGTGACACACTTGCAATAATAACAGGATATAACATCTTCTATTATACACATCAAACATACCAAGTATCATCAATATGGTCACATACTAGTTCGAGTTCTACACTTTTTTTGTAAACATTGGAAACCTTGCAGCCAAACCACCCGACCCGAGCTTAAGTGGATAGGTAAAAACCCGGTTCTTACGAGAAATGCAGCTCTGTACTCGAACTCAGAATCTTGCAACCAAGTCTTAAGTCATTTGCAACTAAGCCACACCCATTCGAGTTCTACACAAACATCCATAAGACTAAACTGTAAAAGGAAACTTACTTGGAAAGTTTCAACTTTAAAGCGAAACTTGAGCAATTCTCTCCGAGCAAAAGAGTTCATTTTGGTTTGCAAGATCAGGATCAGTCCATGTAAACTTTCCTTGTTAAGAATCTGAACATGAAGATTCCTTATAACTTGCGTCCTGATTTCTTCAGTTCCCAAGTACACAACCAGCATCTTACAAACAAAATAATAAATCTTTTTAATTAATAATATAAATTAAAACAATAAATACAAAATTTAAAAATGAAAATGTTACCTTTTTGGAGGGGTTGGAACGGAGAGGGACGCAAAGACGGAGGCGTTCAAGGTCAGGTTTGTTTCCGAAATCGGAAAGGAACTCACTGAGTGAACAATCGAGTTCCGAGTCGGGAACCACGAAGCCTCTGTCCTTGAGCATTTCCAAAACGGTGCGTCGAGAGAAATAATATTTGTAGCTCTCCAAGCTACCTTTCTCCATCATGTTGCCGCTCGTTTTGCACTCGCCGCCGCCGCCGAATTTCGTCGCCATTTTTCGAAATTCGCAGTTCGCTTTTTTTTTTTTTTTTTTTTTTTTTTTTTTGGGCGTTTTTTATATGAAAACTATTACTCCCACCCCGACATGCGCACCCTCTGTCTCCCCGGAAATTTCAAATTTACCCCATGTGAGTCAAAAATTTTCTTACTTCAAATTTACCCCGTGACATATATATATGCGTCCTAACATATAGTTATGCGCCCTAACATAACTTCAAAGTAAAAAAATTAACTCAATCCAATCCGAAAATTATTTTTAAAAAAAACTGAATTTATGACAATTTTTAACATGCATTATGTTCAAAATTGGTCAGTTTTGTATTTTTATCTATTTTTTATTTGTTTAATAAATATTACAAATTTAGTATTTATTAATTTAATAAACATTACATTTGCTGAGAATGTTTGGAGTTGTTTACTCATGTTGGTAGACATTTTGTGGAAGTTTTTGTACACCCTCATTACCATGTACCACACATCCCAATGTGGTGTGGGGAACATTCATCATACGAAACTAAAGAATGAGCAACTCGTTATAGGAATCGTAATCAATTATGGTACGAAGTATTGGGTATCTGACCAAGTGCGCTAATGAGGAGACTTTGGAGACAACATAGATTAGAATTTGTGTTTTTATATTTTTAAGTGTAAATTTTTATGTTGTTATTTGTATTCTTTTTTAAATATATATTTATCTAATATACATGAGAATATTTTTATAATACATAAGTAGTGTTGAATAAATTAAAAAAAAATCACAAAAATTAAATGAATAAATGAACACAAAATAATTAATAATAAATATGAAATTTGTATATTTATTAAACAAATAAAAAAAAATTAGATATATAAAGAACAAAAAAATTAAAAATTAAAAAAATTAATTAATAAAAAAAATGTAAGGTGTGTTAAATTAATATATATATAAAAAGTAGTGTTAAATAAGTATATATATATTGAGGAAGTGGATTTTTATAAAAGAGATGAGCAATTTCGACATTTTAAGTAGGAGGGAGAGAAGGTGGGAGTTTTGGGGGTGGGAGTAATAGCCTTTTTATATGTACTCCGAACCGAACGTACTGAATATTATAAGTGTTGTAATTTGGGTTAGGATTTGTTTATTCGTTCGATTCGATTCGTTTTAAAGTAATACGAGTTTGAAAAAATATATTTGTTTAATAAATTGGTCAATTCGATTCAATTCGTTTATTAAATAAATCGAATACGAATTTAGGTGCATTGATCCATTTATTCGTTTAATTATTTTTCCTACTAGTAATTGATATTTTTCAATTAAGATTCGAGAAATTATGACTAATTATCATAGAAAAATAATATTGTAGATACTTAGTGAGCTATTTTTAGTAAATATATTAATTACGTATTTCATATTTATATATTTATGAACAATTAATGTAAATAAATTATGATAATTTATGTCATTAAATAATATAATGATTATACGAATTCTAATATTATGATTCGTTTAATAAACGAATCGAATACGAATCCATCACATTTTAATCCGATTCGTTTACGATTCGATACAAAATCGATTCATCAATTCGTTTTGCCACCCTTAGAATATTGACAGTATGGTTAAATTCTGGTGTAATATAATTTACTTTACAGCATGTGAATTTGACAGATCGTGATCGTTAATTTCGCGAGATCCATTCTGATGAAGCTTTTAACGATGCTGATGATATTTTATCCAGACAATCCGTACCGTACGTGCTTTCAGGTTATTTTCGTTTGGTCAAATATTCTTTACATTGTTTAAATCAAATGTATTGTTTAAAAATGAAAAAGAAAATATAAATTATTCAAAAATAATAAACTTACTCACACTTATCCAAACTCTCTCACTGTAGCTACAATGAATAGCTCACTATAGCTACAGTGAGAAAGTTGGTATAAGTGTGAGTAAGAGTGTGAGTAAGTATATCATTACTCTAAATTATTTTCATAAACCATGTGTGTTTAGAATTATGTGTAGATATAACTAGTAAGTTTGTCCGCATTTTGCCGCGGCATGTTTATTTTTTTCATAGAACGTAAGATATATGAATAACCATGCATACATGAATGTGGAAAAAAAATGTTTGATTTTTGCAATATGTTGCTTGATTTAGTTGAGGTTTAAATTGGACATATAATCACGTTATTGCATATAATATAAATGTATTATTGAAAGGATTGAATTGTTTCGGATCCTATTCTCCAAGTCTTCAAGTTTTAAAAAAACTATAATGGTAGTTGGGATCGACGGTGTTTTTTTTTTTTACTTAACGACCTTTGCGGCTATCAGGAAATTTAAACAAAATGGATTTGGAACAACATTGTAAACTTTTTCCTCACATTCACAAAGAAGATTGATATAATATATACTTCATATTCAGCCAGTAAGCTCTCATAAGCAGGCATATCATATGATTTTATGACTCATTGTATTAGATTTTTCTGTAGAGAATCAAGAAAAGACTCCAGGCACTTAATATTTATTTTCAAGCCAAGTATTTTGAAAACTAATAACATTATACACAAAGTTTCTAACCATCTAGTATTTGATAAGGCAAAAAAAAAAAGAAATTTACCTCACAATCAATTGTCAAGAAATCATAACTCAATAGGTTGTTATTTACTTTATGGTTAATTGAGGTCCAGATCCTAAGGATTTTCACCTTAATAACCTTTTTCATTGAGTTGAGAGTAGATTCAAAAAACATTGAAGAACGGAATTCAATTGGGCTATTAACATATAAATTTTCCAAGCACACGATGAGGCAAACAGATTATGTTGAGAATTAACTAACCCCTTAACTATCTTACCTCAGCCACATTGAAGAAGGAAATTCAATTGGGCTATAAATTCAATCGGGCTATCTTACCTCAGCCACATTCGGTTCTTCCATTTTGAAATTAAAATCGGTTCGGTTCCAATTTCAAATTCAAAAATTCGATCCGATTCCAAACGGTTCCGGGTAGAACCGGAACCGATGCTCACTCCTAGTATCACTTCCAACACTTGTGCTCATCTACAGGCTAAATGAGTACATTGAATTCATCTGCATACAAAGAGCATGTACCGCTTTGCATGCATGACCTGACTGTTGGGGTCAAGTGCAGCGGAAAGGCGGTTCGGTCGAAATCGTAACTTTAAAATTTTTAAACTTACCAAATAAATTATTCAATATCCAATATGAATAATTCATTCATATTTCACTTAAACATATTATTCGATATCAAATAATGATATAATTAATTTAGAAAGCATCGCGAAATTTTTACGATAAATATTTTTTCTGTAAAATGGCATAAAACGCGTTTTTGCCAGAACCGACCAACCAATACACATGGGGGCTGCCCAGGTCAGCCCCAATAGTACTTGGGCAGTTCATGGGTGCCCAAACAGTGTCCAATTCACTATTTTGACAGTCGTTATCCTGTAATCCGGAAACTAACCCGATAGCGCCGTTTTCGCATATTTTCACTCCGAAATAATTTCAGGCAATTATTCTAATGTCCAATACACATCCAATATATTTAATAATATATTTTTTATCACCAAATTTCCAGAATTTCCAGATCTGATCTTGATGTAAAAATATTCATTTTTCATGCTTTAAATCGAATTTTCTCAACATTAATTACACCAATCAAAGCCACCACCAATTAAGAACTCAAGAAAAATTCTAGGTATTTCAAGAGTGGTCATAACACTCTAGAATGACAACAAGTCATCATATGATAAAATTGAACTAATATTACATTAATATTACTCAATATAACTTCACACATGCATCTAGCTACCAAAATCATCAACCAAATCAAATGCCCCAAATTTTAGAGTGTAAAGAATCTCTACAACAGAAAAATTCAAGCAAGAACAATAAAAATAATTTTCTAAGCTAAAGAAAATAAAAGATTACATTAATCTTCCTAAAGCTCCTTTAACTTTTGTTCTTGTAGAAATTTTTTTCTCTAAAATGCTTGGAGAGCTTTTTATGATATTTGGAGGCTAGGTTAACATTAACCAAGCAAAGGAAAAATATTTCCCTTATATATGCTAGGTTTGGGCGTGAGATGAGGGACATTTTTGGCCAAGAAAAATTTCATTTAATCAAATTAAAAACCAACCCAGAGTTATCAAATTCAATTTGATAACTATTACCTTTAACCAAAAAAATATAAATAAGTCAAATATTTACACTTTAATCATTTCCTAACATAAATATTGCCTTAGATATTTGTATTTCAATTACTTTAATTATTTAATAATTAAATAATTACTTAAATATAAATATCTAAATATATGTATCATATTTACTTTAAATAATCAAAATACATATATTTATGAAATATGTCAATTATCTTATTTGATAATTAATTAATATGTATTTAATAAAATCATATATTAAATACAAATACACATTAATTAGGAAATGACTGAAAGGTCCTTATGCATGTATATTTTCGTTTAACCGTTAAACGTTTCGAATTAATTTATTTAATCCAATAAAGTATTATGAATAATATGTATTATTCATAACGTGTTGCACAAATGCTCAACGAGTACACTTCATATTATGGGACTTTCTAAGTTTAGTCAAATTTCATGTCCATAATTCACCCTTCTCGTAAATTATGACGACCACGGATAATCTCGCTAAACTATGCAAGTCGAGGTCATTGCATACGTATAATCCATATGTCATAGGCTATCAATATTATACCGGGGATATAGATAGGAACGTCAAATCTCTAAGGCATAATATAGTCGACTTTCAAATTTATGATCTCTAAATAACACTCGTAACTCGCTTCTGAAGTATACTATGGCCATGGATTTACTTGATCGTAAATACGTACATGATACATATGCCATGTATACAGGATTTACGGATTCTATTTGATACTCACAAGATATCATGAGCATTAGTCCACAACGAGCAGACAGAGGTCTGATCTAAATAGATCGGTAACGTGACTGCCATCAAAGTGTGGAGTATGTCTCAGATATCCATAGTGGTATCTCAAGTTGAAGGATCATTATGCTACTCGACTCGAGAAGATTCATATTGAAGTTGGTGTACCATCTATTAGGAAATCTTCGGTGAGTCATTGAGTGTTTATCAAATAAACATCTACACGTCTATATGAGTCTCCTAAGACTCATGGTTCATTGTGATAAACCATCAGACCAAGTCTCGATATACGATATGTACTCGTCTCAGTGAATTTTACTAACCGGCCAATGTTAGTAAATCTTGACCATGAACTTTATTTGAGAATATACAACTTATCGTGACACTTCTCAATGTAAATTACAAACTACGTTGTAATTGCGTACTTGTAAATCCTGGGTTCTTTGTCTAATATATACATATCGCTAAATCAGATTTAGTTTCAATCTAATCGTTATTAGATCGAATACGTATATATAAAAAAGAGGTGTAACCATATATTAGTAATATTATGGAAAAATATATTGTTTGTATTCATGAATCAAACATAAATACGATCCGGATTGGTGCTCTGAGCACCAACCCTAATAATTTCTCTCACTTGTTCTTGTGCCAATCCACGGTATCATATACACATCTAAATGTGTATCACATACGCATGGCCCTCAAGAGCTCACCTAGCACTCAAGAGGTAGGCAACAACAAGTAGGTCCGCTATAATATATTGAGTTTGTCCAACAAACCCAATCGTTTCCCTTAGCTAACATCATTTATATTTTGTAGAAACTAAGTTCTACATCAATATGACTTAGATGTGACATCAATATTGCGCTATAGCTACTGAGTTTTCAAAGTATTTGAGGATCAAATCCAAAATACGATCAGACAACCGCAATCACAACACTAATGTCAAAACTTCTAATCTATACGGCCACTATGTAACTTCATAAGTCAATACTTCATAAGTTGTAACTTATTCCACTCACATAGTAGAATCATCTATGACACTCTCATTGCATCCTTTCTGACTCTTTATGACTTAGACCGTCTAACATCACAATTAGACTCAAAACTAATCTGACTCTAATGGTTGCAGACTATATTCTTCATGAATAAGAAACTTATTCTTAATATCTCAAAGATAATAAAGAACATGCTTCAAGACACATCCTATGGTCTACAGGGTATCAAAATAGCTCGTAAAAATTATGATTAAATCGATATCTTTAATCGCACATAATATAGTATTCATTATGCCATCATCATATGATGCAAAAGATTAATTAGACATTCTAATCAATTTCTCTTTCCACTAAAGAATCATCTTTTACGAAAAATAAATATTATATATAAGAGACACATTAACTGTCAAACAATTATACAAATTGTCACACGGATAGTCTTGTTATATCCTTTATTATATCATATCTAATGCACGACTAATGAGAGTATCTCACAAGTCTCTTAGTTTTATATCATTAATAAAACTTTATATCAAATATAACATAGACTACTTCCACTGCTTTCACGGAGAAAAATGACTTAGGTAAACCTTTTACCTTATAAATATCTCATTATTACATTAATAATGATAATGTCGTTATGATATATAACACTAGAAATAAATGTGTATGCTCTCACTAACCCTACTATTACATATGTATTCTCTATACTTTGATAAAATCAGACAATCTGACTGATATCAAAATTAGAGAACATGGATTTCTGGAAAGCATCTGAGTCCACAATAGGCTCTATAAGCTAGTATACCAAACTGTGATCTTAACAGAATACAAACTCTAGGGTCATTCTGTTGGGGCAGTTGTGGAACCCCTAGGGTTGGATCGGTATCCCGGGCAGCGGAAATGGGTCTAACATATGGATATCAAGTATATGTGTAATTTTAAATTATATAATAAAATATTATATTCAATTACGAGTGTATAGGAAAAAATCGGGATTGAATCGGAGTCCGGAAGCTCCAGAAGGAGAGAAAACAGAAGTACCGCGCGTTTTTTTTTTCATTTGAAAGTTCTTTTCCTTCAGGTCACTTTCCAGTGAGCTGAAGGAATTAGGTCTTTGACTCTAATTCTTTCCGGTCTTCCCTAAATACTTCAAAAACACCCAAAATTAATTTTTAATTCAAAACCAACATTAACACATGTTATAGAATAAAAAAACAAGTTTTTCAAAATATCAAATATTTTACAAAAAAATAAATTTATTCTAATTACGCACTTGCATAAATTTTGAATCCAATACACAAACCAAATTAGAATCTCAATAAGAAATGTCTCGTGAACAATTCTAGGTCACCCAAAGGTGGTCAAGTGATTCTAGAATGGTAGCCATAGCTCTAAGCTTTAATCTAGAGTTCCAAACTCTTATTAATTATTACATATCCAACATGAACATTTTTGACCTAATTACAAGCATGTTGTGTTTATACTTCTAAAGTATTCTAACACAATTGATTAGTCTTATTTCAACATTAAGATATGTGATCATGCATCTAATACATAAATGAACATAGCTTAGGAGAAGATCAAACATTACCTAGTAAGCTTGATGTAAGATCCAATATACTTCTCCTTTGTTGAAATTGTTGGAGAACCTCCAAGGTGTGCAAGCTTGACTCCAAGATCCAATATTGTTTCCAATGCTAGCAAGCTTCACTTCAAGATCTAATCTTGATTTCTCTTAGATGAAATGTTGTAAAGACCTCACAAGCTTCTCTAAACACTTCTCTAACTTAGGCTAATCTCTCTAAGAATTTACTTGTATTTGAACTTGTAATTAAAACCTTCCTAAAGCTTGATATTTATAGCAAAACTTAGGCAATTTTTAATTAATAAAAGTTGTAATCAACTTTTAAATGGACTTAATCTAATTTGTCCAAATATGTATAATTAGGTGTGACTAATCTCCTTTATCTCCCACTTTATTTTAATCCAATTAAATCAAGCCAAGGATTAGGAAATGGATTAGTTCAATGTTTTCCACTTTGATTTAATCCAATTAAATCAAGCCAAAACCACCTATTATTACATAATTACAATTACCATAATATCCTCAAATGGTAGAGATAATTATGATTTTACAATTAAGCCCTTGTGTAATTATTGAATTAATCCAATTAGGTCAAAGTAAATAATCAATGTTATCCAATATAACTTGATTATCTTAGTTGATAATTATAATATCGAATATTATCTTTTATCAAAATTAATCGGCTACCCAAGTTCTCAACGAGTACACTTCATACTGGGACTCTCTAAGTTCAGACATGTTCGTCATATAAGCCTAGCTAATATGTACGCAATTCGGCCACCTCCTGAATTCATGAAGAACATGAACGACCTTTCTGAACTATACAAATCGAAGTCATCACATGTGTTTATCAATCCCTCTGTTGTAGGCTATCTGAGTTGTGCTTAGGAAACATAGAATACACCGTTAAGTTTCCAAGATGCACATCTCATGTCGACATGTCCACGATTCTTTACAACTGATGCGATCCACCCTAGGTGATCGGTGTAGGCACTGCATTTTTACACATAAGTCCCTATGATGAGTCTCATTTTGGAGACACTACCTTTTAAGTCACGGAGGTCACGGAAAACGGACATCGGAAGGGGAAATTCAGAATAAACAAGGTTCACTGTTTTCGTTCGTGCTGCGTTCGTGTATGCGTTCGAACGGCAAACAGATTGCCGGCGTTCGTGTCGCGTTCGAGGAAGCGTTCGAACGGTGTCGGTAATTCTGGTTTTGCTGCTAGCCTCAACCCAAGCCCATTAGCCCACCAAGCCCATAAGACACATCCTAATTAAATCAAATATTAATTAAATTAAAAGTCAATTAAATAAAATATTTAAACCATTTACCAATTAAATAAAACATAAAATATAATCATACCTAATCTAAACCAATCAAACATAATCATACCAAGTTAAAATCAATCAACCAATATATTATTCCCAAACTTAAAATATTGTATGCCTAATCAACATAAACTAAATATTCAACCTTCCCTATCTAGCCAAGATTTGTCCCCCCTCAATCTTTGACTTCCCTTATCCAACACCAAATCAAATCCCTCTTTAATTAGCCAAATCCCTTTCCTTGTCAACCCTAACCCTTTGCCTATAAAAAAGAACCCTTCACCAACCTTCTCAACCCTAGCTAGCTAGCTCATACACAACACACAGGAAAATTACAGGAAGAAGACACCCAAAAACAGTAAGCAAAAAATACAGAGGAAACGGCAGCGAAACCACAATGAAACAGCAGCAAAACGGACTCGAAACGGTAGCTTGAGTGGCAAAACAGCGAAGGAAAAGGCAAACCAGTGAACCAGAAAAGTTGCGGAGCTTTACCCCTTCCGATCTTCGTGAAACGCGAGTCCGAGAGACGGCTTAAAAGGTTAGACCTGAGGGTACTTTTCACACTCATCTTTACGTGATTTTTGTTATTTATTTTGATCGTATTTTACTTATTCGTTGAATCTTGTTTGTGTATGATGTGTGTTGTGGGTATTGGATGAATGAGAGATGTGTCAACTCTCACGATATATCGGATGGAAACCCGGACATAAATTTCATAGCCGATTCCGAATGGACGGTAATATGATCTGTACTCGGGACACAACTCCACGTACCGCTTGAGTAAACGGCACCCTCTTTTGTTTTGTGTTGCTTTGGTTTATTATTTTCGTCACTTGAATTCTGTATGTTGTTTATTTATGCATGATTCAATCGAGCGCACGGGCTTAGTAAGTGGAATGAAAGATCCCCTATGGGGAGGGGCTAAAGTCCTTTACCACGATGTTTTGCCGCGCCGGTTGATGTATGTTCGGTTGGATGCAAGATACGTTCAATCGGGCATACTTAGTTTGATATGATTGTCTTTATCTTTTTATGCATGGTTCAATCAAGCGCATGGGCTTAGTAAGTGGAATGAAAGATCCCTTATGGGGAGGGGTTAAAATCCTTTACCACGATACTTTGCCGCGCCGGTTGATGTGTGTTCGGATTAGATGTAAGATGTGTTCAATCGGGCATACTTGGTTTTGATATGATTGGCTTTATTTTGTATGTATGATGCGATCGAGCGCATGGGCTTAGTATGTTGGTCTAAAGGTCCTCTCTTTGAGAGACCAAGAGCCCCAAAAGGCCACCTTTACGGTAGTACTTCGCCGCGCCCCTTTATTTTGTTGTTTATGTATTGTGTCCCATTTCATGCATCAGGTCTGTTCCCGTTTGAACGCGTTTACGAACGCAACTCAAACGCGCATGCATTTTGCCTTATCATGTATCAGGTCTCATTTCGTTTGAACGCGTTCATGAACGCCATACGAACGTGAGCATTCTGTTTCATTTCCGTTCGAACGCGTTAACAAACACCATACGAACGTGAGCATTCTGTTTCATTTCCGTTCGAACGCGTTAACAAACGCCATACGAACGTGAGCATTCTGTTTCATTTCCGTTCGAACGCGTTATCAAACACCATACGAACGCGAACCTTCTGTTTACCGTTCGAACGCTTTACGAACGCTACAACGAACACGCGAACACACTGAACTGAGACATATTCATCACATGCCATGTATAATTGTTTCTTAGGTGATTTTTTAATGGAACCACACACAGTCATTCTTATCCTTATGCACATAATAATGAAAAGCATGTTTATTCCATTAGTTGCGTCGTTTGCCTTAGTCTTGATTTAACGCATTACGATTCATATACCTATGCCATGATGACTTTGGAGTATTATTTCTTGTGATATATCGGATGGAAACCCAGACATAAATTCCGTAGCCAATTCCAAATGTACGGTAATGCGGTCTATACTTGAGATACAATTTCACGTATCACTTGGAAAAGTGCTCACATGTATGCTTGTGCGGTTATTATGTATGCTTGTGTTTTTCATGAATATGATATGCTGAATGAAGTTGTATGTTCATTGTTACTTTGAGGTATTTTCAGGCATGTGTTATTAGATAGGAGATATATGTGAAATGTATGTATAAGTGTTATTTTGTACCCGTGAATATAGAAGCATGATATTCTTAGGAATAAGTGTTACTTAAGCCTGATTAAATTATTATGTAAATCCTTTCATTACAAATGGCATAAGTAAGGGACCATTCCGAACCCAACGGTTTGAGGTCTTCCCTTGCGAGGGGTGAGTGCGGCCTTAAATCTTATTTTCCCGCCGGTTCACACCGGGTGGCGACTCCATTATTCTCCGGTTCAATCCCCCGTGGCTACTCCGTACTCCCGACCGGGCCGCAAGCCCGGGACAGCATGCGTCGCCCCAGATTCCTGTGTTCCCACAGTCTGGCGACTCCACTGGGGATAGAGAATCGGCCCCGAAATATTGTCTTGTGATGTTTGGATTTATGTTTTAATTGACCGTGTCTATAGTGGATAAAGTGAGGGTTTAATCAAAGACATTTTAAGGCTAGGTAATGGTTTGGTGTCTTCATTCATTCACTACCTTTCTAGAAGGAAAAGCTGTGAAGGCACCTAGATCGCCATCTACTCGTAGCCTATTGTGATGGACTAATTTGGAGGACTCGTTGTTTATTCCTGACACCAAGCGATAAGAGCCTAAGAGGCTTGGGTATTTAAGTGAGCCTCGCTCCACCTTCCTCTGGGGGATCTACAACGGGAAATCCATTTGACAGTCCGTCACACACCATAGCTCATTGGCACGTACCTTAGTGTATAAAAAAGGGTGCGCTCACTTGGTTGCTCGAACCCTTGAGTGGGGAGACCTAGTTGTGGGCCATCCTTCGCCGGTGAGAGCCTTTGTCTATACTCTTGCTAACCCACCCATAGACCGGGTTGGCTAAAGTAACAATTATTTCCTTGAATATGTGCTTGTGGACCATCCTCATTTGGATGCAGTTGGACTATTGTCAGAAATGCGGGCTTGTTGGGCCATTTAAACTGGGGCAAGTTCGCACCTTATGACTATTAGGCCCAAAGCTTTTGAAATGTGTTGGCCATTGTGTAGAAATTATTATGTCATGTTTGCATCATCTTCTTCTATGCTTGTGTTTGGGAACATTGTCGTTTGGATCCAGTTGGACCATTTGTCATGGGATATGGGCTTGTTGGGCCATTTAAACTGGGACAAGAACGTATTTCATGACTATTGGGCCAAAGGCTTCTAAGTGATTGATGGGCCACTTTGTGATTGTGTTCGGACGTTACCATTTGGGTTTAGTCGGGCACCTTGTCATGAGATGTGAACTCATTGGGCCATTTAAACTGGATGGGTTCATCCTATGACAATTAGCCCGAAAGATTCTAAATGATAACGGGCCGATTTGCTTGAAATTTTAGTTGATTTAGTATGTTTATATGTTACATGCATTCTCATGCACCCCATGCATACATACATCATGTTAACCCTTGTGTTCTGAAAGCATCATAGATTCCCGTTGGGTTAGAAAAAAAAGGAAGACTCACCAAAATACTGAGAACATACATGAGTGAATCAAATATTGAGGTATCCGATATATCAGTTGGAAAATGGGTTCGCCAAGATTACTGAACAGTTGCAAGCCTTGACTACTGCCATGACAAATATGGCTGTGCCCCGTGCTGAGGGAAATTCTGAGAATGTGAGGCGTGATGAGCCTTCGAATGGATTTTGATGATGATATGGCAAAGTATGCAGCAGGCAGAGTATCTGGGTCTCAGGCAGAGTTACAGAAGCTTCGGGATCAGGTTGAAACAGTTACCCTCAAAATGAGGGGTAAAGAACGAGGATTTGCTAGATTATGAGGCAATGACCTTCGGAGAACAACTGCCAGCTCAGTTTAAAATCCCCGACATGGCCAAGTTTAATGGGAACGGAGACCCGAGGGTCCATCTGCAGCAATATGTCTCAGTCATGAGTTCAATGGGCCTATCACAGCGCCAAGTCCAAAAGATGTTTGGGATGTCACTCGAGGGGGCACCTGTGGTTGGTATCATAGCATTGAGAAGAAGGTTAAGGAAGATTGGAAGGAACTAGCTGATGCTTTGAAGAACAGTATGTTACAGACTTAGAAATTGACTTGTCACTCCGTGATTTGGAGAACACTAAAAGAAGCCGGAAGAAGATTCAAGGAGTATGTAGACCGCTGGAGAAGCCAGCTTCTGAAAATGCAGACTCGGCCCTCTGAGAAGACCAAATCAAATGATCATCAAGGGCACAAAGCCCTCTATTTATAGTAAGCTGAGGAGGATGACTTCGATGATTTCTGATTTTCGACAGTTGAGGGAAACTGTCATGGATATTGAGGAAGAGGAGGCTGAAAACAGAAAGTCCTATGACAAGAATAGGCGGACTTTTTGGGGGTATTCTGAGACTAAGCCCGCTATTGTCGAGGTTGCTGCCATCAGGAACCGGCAATTCTCCAACCTTGAACCTTTGTCGAAGGTATTTGAAAAGTTACAGGGACAATGAATCTTGAAACCCTTAGAAGGCAAGCCACTTCCGCACCCCCCACCACCACACATAAATGTGAACCTTTATTGTCACTTCCACCAGCTACATGGCCATGACACCGACAACTGCACCCGCCTCAGGCATGAAATTCAAGATCTCATAGATTCCCATAAAATACCCAACCCATGAAAAGAAACCCTCAAGCTTCTTACATGGATGACAGTGAAGAACCATAGGCCGAGGAAGAGGCAGTGCTGCGGATGATGGAGAAGTTCCTCCTAGTCTATTTGATCCAGTTTTTTTAAAATGTCATTGATTTTGTTACTTGTTCGAACTCTTTTCCTCAACAATAATAAAGACGTTCATTTCGCTGAAACTCTTCTGCAATATGAGTATATTTGAGAAAAGTTTCAACCTCGGTACTATGGAATCCAGTGATGAACAACACGGGAACCTTCGAAATAAGCAAACAGAAAAGATAAGATAAACATTCAGAAATTGGGAAATAGAGCAGTGAAAACTATTAGACTTGGAAGGGAATTAGTTCACCAAGCCGATCACATAGACAGATTGAAGCAGTGGTTTGCCTGAGGAAAAGAAGACTAAGAAGTCACCATAGGATTGATGGAAGACCTAACCCGACGGGATAAGGAACATGCATTCATGCATACACGTAACATATTGCATCCTTTTTGTGTTTGTTCTGTTTTGTAATAACAGGTTTCAAAGGAGAAAAAAAAAGCACCGCGATGCAAGCCAACCAAAGCAGTAACAGTACAATGTCAGCAGTCTTCAGGAATGAATCACATGGGCGGGCCCATCAGCTATATCAGTCTGGGGCGAGGCCCATATCAGTATCAGTCTGGGGCGAGGCCCATATCAGCATCAGTCTAGGGAGCGAGGCCCATATCAGTATCAGTCTGGGGCGAGGCCCTATCAATATCAGTCTGGGGGCGAGGCCATATCAGTAGCAGTTAGGGCGAGGCCCACTTTAGCATCAGTTTTGGGGATGAGTCCCAGGGTCGAGACCCACATCACTATCAGTTTTGGGGATGAGTCCCAGGGCCGAGGCCCACATCAGTAAGTATTCACACAGGGGCCACGCCCACACCAGCATCAGTATCAGTTTAGCCGGGAATGGCACTCCAAGAATGGAAACACAGTTCGAGAATGAACACAGCCGGGAATGGCACTCCAAGAATGGAATACAGTTCGAGAATGAACAAGCCCGGAATGGTACTCCAAGAATGGAAATATAGTTCAAGAATGAACAAGCCGAGAATGGCACTCCAAGAATGGAAACACAGTTCGAGAATGAACAAGCCGGGAATGGCACTCCAAGAATGGAAATACAGTTCAGGAATGAACAAGCCAAGAATGGCACTCCAAGAATGGAAACACAGTTCGAGAAACAACAGCCGGGAATGGGCACCTCCAAGAATGGAAACACAGTTCGAGAATGAACAAGCCGGGAATGGCCTCCAAGAATGGAAACACAGTTCAGGAATGAACAAGCCGGAATGACAATCCAAGAATGGAAATACAGTTCAGGAATGAACAAGCTGGGAATGGCACTCCAAGAATGGAAATACAGTTCGGGAATGGACACCTCACTGTAACGGTTCGGGAATGAACCACCTCATAGTAACGTTCGGGAATGGACCACCTCATAGTAACAGTTCAGGAATGGACATCTCACAGTAACGGTTCGGGAATGAACCACCTCACAGTAACGGTTCGGGAATGGACCACCTTACAAATACTGTTCGGGAATGGACACCTCACAGTAACGGTTCAGGAATGAACCACCTCACAGTAGCGGTTTGGGAATGGACCACCTCACAGTAACAGTTCAGGAATGGACATCTCACAGTAATGGTTCGGGAATGAACCACCTCATAGTAACGGTTCGGGAATGGACCACCTTACAGTAACAGTTCGGGAATGGACACCTCACAGTAACGGTTCGGGAATGGACCACCTCACGATAATAGTTCGGGAATGAACACCTCACAGTAACGGTTCGGGAATGGACCAACTCACAGTAACGGTTCAGGAATGGACCACCTTACAGTAACAGTTCGGGAATGGACCAACTCACAGTGACAGTTCGGGAATGGACCACCTTACAGTAACAGTTCAGGAATAGACACTTCACAGTAACGGTTCGGGGGACCAACCTTACAGTAACGGTTCGGGAATGGACCACCTTACGGCAACGGTTCAGGAATGGACCACAATCACCACAGTTCGGGAATGAACACCAGGGGTCGCAGCACCTCACTACCTAAATCAACTCAACAGTGGAAGTCAAGAGGTAGTTGGCGAGCCAGGTAAGTGAAAATGCATTGCATAACTTTGATAGGATTGTCACTGTTTCACATTACACAAGTCCCATCAAAGTGGGGGCGACTGTAGGCACTGTATTTTTTACACATAAGTCCCTATGATGAGTCTCATTTGGAGACACTACCTTTTAAGTCACGGAGGTCACGGAAACGGACATCGGAAGGGGAAATTCAGAATAAACAAGGTTCACTGTTTTCATTCGTGCTACGTTCGTGTATGCGTTCGAACGGCAAACAGATTGCGGGCGTTCGTGTCGCGTTCGAGGAAGCGTTCGAACGGTGTCGGTAATTCTGGTTTTGCTGCTAGCCTCAACCCAAGCCCAATTAGCCCACCAAGCCCATAAGACACATCCTAATTAAATCAATATTAATTAATTAAAAGTCAATTAAATAAAATATTTAAACCATTTAACCAATTAAATAAAACAAAAATATAATCATACCTAATCTAAACCAATCAAATATAATCATACCAAGTTAAAATCAATCAACCAATATATTATTCCCAACTTAAAATATTGTATGCCTAATCAACATAAACTAAATATTCACCTTCCTTCCTATCTAGCCAAGATTTGTCCCCCCTCAATCTTTGACTCTTCCCTTATCCAACACCAAATCAAATCCCTCTTTAATTAGCCAAATCCCTTTCCTTGTCAAGCCTAACCCTTTGCCTAAAAAAAGAACCTTTCACTAACCTTCTCAACCCTAGCTAGCTAGCTCATACACAACACACAGAAAATTATAGGAAGAAGCCACCCAAAAACAGTAAGCAAAAAATACAGAGGAAACGGCAGCGAACCCACAAGGAAACAGCAGCAAAGGACTCGAAACGGTAGCTTGAGCGGCAAAACAGCGAAGGAAAAGCAAACCAGTGAACCAGAAAAGTTGCGAAGCTTTACCCCTTCCGATCTTCGTGAAACGCGTGTCCGAGAGACGGCTTAAAAGGTTAGACCTGAGGTACTTTTCACACTCATCTTTACGTGATTTTTGTTATTTATTTTGATCGTATTTTACTTATTCGTTGAATCTTGTTTGTGTATGATTGGTTGTGGGTATTGGATGAATGAGAGATGTGTACACTCTCGCGGTATATCGGATGGAAACCCGGACATAAATTTCATAGCCGATTCCGAATGGACGGTAATATGATCTGTACTCGGGACACAACTCCACGTACCGCTTGAGTAAATGGCACCCTCTTTTGTTTTATGTTGTTTGGTTTTTATTTTTCGTCACTTGAATTCTGTATGTTGTTTTTTATGCATGATTCAATCGAGCGCACGGCTTAGTAAGTGGAATGAAAGATCCCCTATGGGGAGGGGCTAAAGTCCTTTACCACGACGCTTTGCCGCGCCGGTTGATGTGTTCGGTTGGATGCAAGATACGTTCAATCGGGCATACTTAGTTTGATATGATTGTCTTTATCTTTTTATGCATGGTTCAATCAAGCGCATGGGCTTAGTAAGTGGAATGAAAGATCCCTTATGGGGAGGGGTTAAAACCCTATACCACGATGCTTTGCCGCGCCGGTTGATGTGTGTTCGGATTGGATGTAAGATGTGTTCAATCGGGCATACTTGGTTTTGATATGATTGGCTTTATTTTGTATGTATGATGCGATCGAGCGCATAGGCTTAGTATGTTGGTCTAAAAGTCCTCTCTTTGAGAGACCAAGAGCCCCAAAGGCCACCTTTACGACAGTTCTTCGCCGCGCCCCTTTATTTTGTTGTTTATGTATTGCGTCCCATTTCATGCATCAGGTCTGTTCCCGTTCGAATGCGTTTACGAACGCAACTCGAATGCGCATGCATTTTGCCTTATCATGTATCAGGTCTCATTTCCGTTCGAACGCGTTCATGAACGCCATACGAACGTGAGCATTCTGTTTCATTTCCGTTCGAACGCATTAACAAACGCCATACGAACGTGAGCATTCTGTTTCATTTCCGTTCGAATGCGTTAACAAACGCCATACGAACGTGAGCATTCTGTTTCATTTCCGTTCGAACGCGTTATCAAACGCCATACAAACGCGAACCTTCTGTTTACCGTTCGAACGCGTTTACGAACGCTACACGAACGCGAACACACTGAACTGAGACATATTCATCACATGCCATGTATAATTGTTTTCTTAGGTGATTTTTTTAATGGAACCACACACAGTCATTCTTATCCTTGTGCACATAATAATGAAAAGCATGTTTATTCCATTAGTTGCGTCGTTTGCCTTAGTCTTGATTTAACGCATTACGATTCATATACCTATGCCATGATGACTTTGGAGTATTATTTCTTGTGATATATCGGATGGAAACCCAGACATAAATTCCGTAGCCGATTCCGAATGGACGGTAATGCGGTCTGTACTTGGGATACAATTCCACGTATCACTTGGAAAGTGCTCACATGTATGCTTGTGCGGTTATTATGTATGCTTGTGTTTTTCATGAATATGATATGCTGAATGAAGTTGTATGTTCATTGTTACTTTGAGGTATTTTCAGGCATGTGTTCTTAGATAGGAGATATATGTGAAATGTATGTATAAGTGTTATTTTGTACCCGTGAATATAGAAGCACGATATTCTTAGGAATAAGTGTTACTTAAGCCTGATTAAATTATTATGTAAATCCTTTCATTACAAATGGCATAAGTAAGGGACCATTCCGAACCCAACGGTTTGAGGTCTTCCCTTGCGAGGGGTGGAGTGCGGCCTTAAATCTCATTTTCCCGGTTCACACCGGGTGGCGACTCCATTATTCTCCGTGTAGTCCCCCGTGGCTACTCCGTACTCCCGACCGGGCCGCAAGCCCGGGACAGCATGCGTCGCCCGAGATTCCTGTGTTCCCACAATCAGCTTTGGCCAAAGTCCTTAAGAATCCTGACTTTACTTACATGGATACCTAAACCTCTTATGGTACATATACGAGCCGACTGATCCTATCTTGCTTCGCACTTGATTACTGAGTGCATCGGTCTACACCAAACGAACATCTAGAGGCCAGACCATGAAAAAGTGTGTTGTGAAAGATTCATTAAATGCTTTCAACTACCACCATCAATCTTGTGAAGACATTTGATGTAAGTTGGTGGGCCGCACTTTAAATTCAAAATTCAAGTGGGCTAGCTTAACAAAATTCGGGCTCGGGTTCGTTTAATCCGATTAAACGAATTTTCTGTTGCGACGTGATTAAATCTAATTTAATTTAAATAATAATGCCTCGCAAAATTACTACGAACGTCGCTCGCGAATTAATTCTAAATTAATTCATTCGCTTGAATTAAAATCCAATTTTAATTCCGCGTTGAAATCTAATTTCAATTAATATATCCGATATATTATTTTAGCCCAATTAAATAAATTAAATAGTAAAATCTAATTCACTATTAAATTATTTTATTTTCCGATTATTTCTAAACTAATCGCGTTCTCTCTTCTCAACGAATTTAATCCCAGATAAATTCTCGACGCAATTAATCCCATATTAATTCTTTCTCTTTTAATTAATCCCAAATTAATTTATTACCGTAATTAATCCCAGATTAATTTTCTCTCTCATAATTAATCCCAGATTAATTCTTTTGTTCGTGTCAAATCTCAACGGTGAATCTTCGGGAAGCGACCCAAGAGATCCCTGGATATGTTGGCAGTAAATATGGTCATCAGACTATCCGAATACGTGTGTACCCGGTATCACGTTCTCACCGATTTACAAGACATAGTTGGCTTCTAGCAAAGTATCGTGCCTACCCAATTCTCCAGAAATATTCTTTAAAGGAATATATAATCTTTATCAGGCGTAGCATACGTAGTATTGCGTATTGCGATCCAGTATCAGAATGTCACACGCAAGGCCTGAGGCTGGAATTGTGTCTGCCTCATACGAAGCATATATCGGATCACCGGTAACTAGTCTCTATAATCGGATAATCATGACCTTGTCATATTATCCCGATAGCTGCAGCATACAAGAGTACCAGTTCCGTATCCTGCGTGATCATCATCTCCATATGACTGAAGTGATACTTCCATCTTGACATCACATCCAATACACTACGATTCTCAGTATACCAAGAAGAGACGTACACAGAACCTGTCAAAGCCCCGGACGACCAAAACCAAATATACTGATTGTCGCAAGTATTAGCGATGCAACTCTCAGGTTAAGACCAAATACACCTACCATGATTCAGATTCTCATAGACACATAGTCATACGACCAATGGGATTCTGAGGGGTCTATCCAGAGCGAAGCTGTTTCCGTACCATCGGTAAACAGAACCTCTTATTACACTTGCATGAGTATCCAATACCCAAATATATGAGAACCATGTCGTTACGCTTCCATAACACGCACAAGTGTAATACTAGCTTATTCCGCATTATCGATGTCCAGTCTCGATAATACTACGACTAGGGATATTTAATGATTAAACCTTAGTGGATTAATATTGTCTCATATCTTATTAATATGGTACTAATCATATGGACTTTTATCATTTATATATCCGGTAATCCAATTACAAATGATAAAATAGCAATTTCCTTTGTCACATAGTTAATTTGTACAACAACGCCATCTTCTGTAAAAATAGTGATGCTATGGGTCATAATTGTCCAACAATCTCCCACTTGGCCTATAGCCAATCACTCAAGTGTCTAATACCTGACTATGTACGGGTTGCTCAAATTTCTGCTGAGAAACAGCTTTCGTCAGTGGATTTGCAATGTTATCATCTGATGTGTTTTATTCGATCATCACATCGCCACGATGTATGATCTGACGAATCAGATGAAATAGTCGAAGTATATACTTGGATCGTTGATGAGATTGCAGTTCCTTAGCCTGTGTTGTAGCCTAGTTCAGCTGCTAACAAAACTACTCCTAATCCAATTAGGATTATATAGATCCAAAATGCTTCTATTGCTGCCTCAACTGCAGCAATGTTCCGCTCTTGCTATTTATTCGGCAACAGTATCTTGCTTGGAAGATTTCCAGCTCACTGTTCCGTTATTCAAACTAAATATGTACCCTTATTGCGACTTAAATTCGTCTGTCTGTTTGGAAACTTACAACGGTGAACCCAGTTACCTCAAGTTCTCATTCTCCATAAATTAAGAAAGCATCCTTAGTTCGTCTAAGATACTCAAGGATATTCTTTACATCAATCCAGTGACCATCATCCGGATTGGCCTTATAGCATCTACATATGTTCAAAGCATATGAGACATCAGGTCACATACATTTCAAAAAAAAACGTACGAACTCTGGGAGGGTTGTCAGCAGCTTTCTAGATCTATCCCAGTAGATCTTTATTCCTAGAATAAAGTCTTCTTCTCTCAGGTATTCTATGGAGAATTTTAATGAAAGTCAAGCTTTCACCGATTATATTATGAGAATGTTATTGCTAAAAAGTAATATATCATCAACTTATAGGACATTCATTGTCAGTGCGCTCCCACTAACCTTCTTATAAACACAAGAATCATATTCGTTTTGAATGAAATCATATACCATTATGATCTCATCAAAATGTTGGTTCCAAGAACGCCATGCTTGCTTCAATCCATAAATGGATCGATTTTACTTGCAAACCTTGTTTGCATGTTTTGGTACAACAAAACCGTCAGGATGTTGTAAACATCCTCCAAAAGGTTTCCGTTAAGGAAAGCGGTTTTGAATCCATATGCCATATTTCATAAATGAAATATGCAGCATTAGCAAGCATTATCCAAATGGATTTAATCATGGCAACATGTGAAAAAATTTCGTCGTAGTCGACACTATGTCGTTGACGATACCCTTTTCTATACAAGCCTAGTTGTGTACATTTATATGTTGCCATCCATGTATGTCTTCCTTAAAGACTCATATAGTACCAATAGGCACAATGCCTTCTGGTACATCAACCAGTGTCCAAACTTAGCTGGTATACATGGAATCCATTTCGGACTTCATGGCACTTTTTCATAAATGGAGTCGATACCTTGTATCACTTCCTCATACGTAGCCGGTTCGTCTTCCTCAATAAGATTGACATCAACATGAGGTGAGATCAGTAACTCATACCTCCCAGGTTGTTTTCTGATTCTCTCCAACTTATGCGGTTCTTGTGTATTCGAAGATTGTGGTACAGTTTCATCCCTGATGACATGTTGGTGTTCCTTGAGGAGTCGGTGCCTGGAACAGTATTACTCTGATTTTCATCTTTTACTTTCCTCTCACTTACCACTGCATATAGGAATTCATCTTAGGAAAACCGCATGGAGAGCAACAATTACATTGTTCTCTTGTGAGTTGTATAAGTATTATACTTTGATTTCCCTAGGAAAACCTACAATAGGCACTTATCCGATTTGGGTTCTAGTTTGGTACCATCCAAACATTCAATTATATGCCCAGCATCCCCAAATCATCAGGAATGAGAAACCCTGTTTCTTTCCTGTTCATATCTAATATGAAGTCTGTCTAACATATTTTATGGAACCTTATTCAAAATAAGTATTGCACTGTTTAATGTGTATCCTTAGAAGGAAATTGGTAGCTCAGAGCGACTCATCCTTAACCTTACCATGTCCAACAAAGTTCGGTTTCTCTGTTCGGACACACCGTCAAATTGAGGTGTCTCGAGAAGAGTCCTCTGTGAAAGAATACCATACTCTTTCAAGTAATCTTGAAACTCATATGTTTAAGTATTTTACACTATGGTCCGACCGTAATGTTTTTAATACTTTTACCGGTCTATTTTCTTACTTCGTTTCGAAACTCTTTGAATTACTCAAAAGTTTCTGACTTGTGCTTCATAAGATACACATAACCGTAACGTGATGCCACATCCGTAAAGGTTACGAAGTATTCATATCCACCTCTAGCCTAGCTAGACATGGGCCCACTTACGTCACCATGAACGAGGGCTAACAGATCGGTGGCACTTGCACTTTTACCAAGTAAAAGGTGTTTTAGGCACTTTGCCTAATAAACTAGATTCGTAGACATCATTTGAATTAGAATCAAATCTGTCCTAGTATCCACTCTTCGATAGTGTGGATATACGAGTCTTGTTAATGTGTCCCAGACAACAATGCCACTTTTAAGTCTCAACAGATTTATTCAATTTGAGCTTTTGTTTGTCATATTATATGTTTGAGATTCATTTATATTCTAAATATAAATATTGTTATTCACATCTAATGTGCTTATCTCAATATCATCTTTATAAACAAAACACTTAGTGTTCTAGAATATAAAGGTGTACCCACAACGGGTTAAACTAGATACATAGATAATGTTTCTAGTCAAACTATATACATTATAACAGTTTCCTAATTTAAGTACATGCCCAAAGGGCAGTTCCAAAACTTAGGTTTCTACGGCCAAAACAACGACTCTCGTCCCGTTTCCGATTCGCAGGTTCATCTCACCTGAAGTCAGTATCCTGGTAATCAGCAGATCCCGCACATCAGTACATATCTTTATGTACCACATCCAGTATCTAAAATCCAATTTTAAAACCAGCAGTTGACATGTTTATAACAAACATATTTGAAGCTGAAGCCTTGCCCCGCCTTCACTTCCTTCATGTCTGCCTTGTCCATACGACAGTCACGCTTCCAATGATCTCGTTTGCCACAGTTTAGGCAGACATCTTGGGATATGTCATTTGTCTTCCCAGAAGACTGTGACGATTTTGCCTTTGCCCCTTTTCACATCCCTAGAAGTCTTCGGTCAAGCCTAGACCTTCTGGGATGTAGGAGTAAGATGCGCTTTGCGCTTCTTGCCCTTTTGCAAGCTCTGGCTCTGTCTCCTTGAGCATAGCCATTAACTCTCCAAGAGTTTTCTATTGCAATTAGTACTTCTAAGATCTAAGAATAGATTTATGAAGATCCTTAAATTTCAATATCACACTATAAAGATCTAATCCTTAGTTCTGACGAAGAAATTAAGGAGTCATTGCGGCAAGCATAACGGATTGAGCACTAAAGTTATCATCATCATGAGTCTTCCAAAGCTCATGCTCCACTATTTGCTCAACTCCGGGCTCAGGCTCGAGATGTCACTCTATCAAATAAAGTAACTTCTTGGCTCCCAGGACTATCCTGAGGTTTTATTCCCAATTTGAAAATTGAAGCCGTTTAAAGACATTTTCACCCAGGATTATGTTTTAAACGCTAATCTTTTAGTTATATTGATTCCAATAGTCAAACTATCCAATCAACGATTTCAGGTACAATCGAATATAATGATTTCTATAGTCTAACTATATAATCAACTACTATTTGATTGGTAAAATTCAAATATATTGATTACTATAATCCAATTATATAATCAACTATAAATGAAGTAGTTTGAATACAGTCCAACTGTTTAATTAAAACAACAATTGAATATTAATCCAACTAATTTATATAATTTTTTTTTAATGACGAAAAATGAAATGAGCGCGTATTGGCAAGTATCTAAACGAAATTGCAAATTTAATACTTGTCTCCCACTATTTTTCGGCGAGCCTCTAACCCTCTGTGGAGTACTCGGGAAACCTAGTTTCCAAGTCCTTCTTGAGTGTTTCCAACACTTAGGTGAGTTTCCCTATCACCTTGATCCACTTCTTTAAGTGCTAGCTAGAACAAAAAATGAAAGAAAATTTTCCCCTTCAAGGTTCAAAGTTTCGGCCATGGTAGAGAAAAGAGAGAGACGAGTTTTTGTGTTTTTATTTTCTAAAAACAATTACCAATTTCTTTTTCCAAAAACGTGTATATACTTTTCAAAAAGAAAAAGTCAAAAGTGTGTTGTGTAAGATTCATTAAATGCTTTCAACTACCACCATCAATCTTGTGAAGATATTTGATGTAAGTTGGTGGGCCCCACTTTAAATTCAAAATTCAAGTGGGCTTGCTCAACACACTTCGGGCTCGGGTTCGTTTAATCCGATTAAACGAATTTTTCGTTGTGACGTGATTAAATCCAATTTAATTTAAATAATAATGTCTCGCTGTAGGCATTGTATTTTTGCATGTGAAACCCGATGATGAGTCTCATTTGGAGACACTACCTTTTGAGTCACGGAAGCCGCGGGAAACGGATATCGGAAGGGGAAATTCAGAATAAACAAGGTTCACTGTTTTCGTTCGTGCTGCGTTCATGTATGCGTTCGAACGGAAAATAGATTGTGGGCGTTCGTGTCGCGTTCGAGGAAGCGTTCGAACAGTGTCGGTAATTCTGGTTTTGCTGCTAGCCTCACAACCAAGCCCAATTATCCCACCAAAGCCCATAAAACACATCCCAATAATAAAACACATGTGAAATTAAATTAAATCTTAATTAAATTAAACATTGAATTAAATAAAATATTTAAACCATTTACCAATTAAATAAAACACAAAATATAATCATACCTAATAAATATGAATCAAATATATTAACTTCCTAACTAAACAAATCACATACTAAATTAAAAAGATGTCATGCCTAATTAAAATCAATCATAACAAATTAAAGATATTGACTTCCTATTCTAGCCAAGATTTGTCCCCCCCCCCTCAATCTTTGACTTTCCTTGCTCAAACCAAATCAAATCCTCCCTTTAATGCACCAAATCCCTTCCTTGTGAGACAAGGTGAAGCCCTAACCCTTCTCTATATAAACAACCCCCAACCAAAGCCATCATCTCTTTCACACAACATCATTCACGGTAATAGCATAAAGAAGTAAAAACAATTTCTCTCCCACACCTCCTTCAATAACCGAAGCACACATATCTCTCAAATCACGCCTAAGACACTCCTCCAAGCCTTCTCTTGCACGCCCAAGAGACCTCCAAACAGCAGCCCATTTACTTCTCAGAATTGCCACACAATACCCTTTCCAAACAGTTCAATCCGTAGCCCACTTACACAAACCGAAACTGACCCAAACCAGTCCCTAAATCACGCCAAAACAACAGTAATTTAACCCCTAAAACAGCAGCAAAATACACTTAAAACATTCCCTAAAAACTTTAAAGTAATAACATAAAAACTGCATTCATAATCATTAAAATAATTAAAACATCAAAACAGGTGACCTGAACAGTGAGCAGCAAAACAGAGGCCGAACAGTAGCAAATCAGAGTCAAAAACAGCAGCAAAAGACGGAGAACGACGACTCCAAACAGTGAGACAACGAACGAGAGCAGTGAACCAGTGAACCGAAAGAGTTGCGGAGCAACCACCCTTCTGACGACCGTGTGCCGTACATCCGAGAGGTGATTTAAAAGGTTTGACCTGAGGGTACTTTTCACACTCATCTTTATTTGATTTTTGTTATTTATTTTGATTGTATTTTACTTGTTTGTTAAATCTTGCTTGTGTATGATGTGTGTTGTGGGTATTGGATGAATGGAAGAGTGTCGTCTCTTGTGGTATATAGGATGGAAACCCATACGTAAATTCCGTAGCCGAATCCGAATGGACGGTAGTGCGGTCTGTACTTGGGATACAACTCCACGTACCGCTTGAGCAAACGGCACCCTCTTTTGTTTTGTGTTGCTTTGGTTTATTTATTTTTCGTCACTTGAATTCTGCATGTTGCTTATTTATGCATGGTTCAATCAAGCGCATGGGCTTAGTAAGTGGAATGAAAGATCCCCTATGGGGAGGGGTTAACCCTTTACCACGATGATTTACCGCGCCGATTGATGTGTGTTCGGTTGGATGTAAGATGTGTTCATCGGGCATACTTAGTTTGATATGATTGTCTTTATGTTTTTATACACGGCTCAATCGAGCGCATGGGCTTAGTAAGTGGAATGAAAGATCCCATATGGGGAGGGGTTAAAGCCCTTTACCACGATGCTTTGCCGCGCCGGTTGATGTATGTTCGGTTGGATGTAAGATGTGTTCAATCGGGCATACTTAGTTTGATATGATTGTCTTTATGTTTGTATGCATGATGCGATCGAGCGCATGGGCTTAGTAAGTGCGATGAGAGGTCCTCTAATTGAAGAGGTTAAAATCACATACCACGATGCTTCGCCGCGCCTCGCTTTGTACTATTTGTTATTTATGTATTGCGTCCCATTTCATGCATCAGGTCTGTTCCCGTTCGAATGCGTTTACGAACGCAACTCGAGCGCACATGCATTTTTGCCTTATCATGCATCAGGTCTCATCTCTGTTTGAACGCGTTCACGAATGCCATACGAACGTGAGCATTCTGTTTCATTTCCGTTTGAACGCGTTCATAAACGCCATACGAACGTGAGCATTCTGTTTCATTTCCGTTCGAACGCATTCACAAACGCCATACGAACGTGAGTATTCTGTTTCATTTCTGTTCGAACGCGTTTACGAACGCTACTCGAACGAGAACCTTCTGTTTACCATTCGAACGCGTCTACGTGTTGGAGTTTCTATAGGTCCCAAGATCAAAACTCAAGCATGAATCATAAGTGAATACAACGACGAAGTTGCGGAATACTCACATCGATCGGTTGAGAGACGATTTGGCAACAAAAACGAACTGAAATTCTGCTCACTGCCCACTGCTCATGTGCGCCCACTGCAGCAGTTTGGTGGTCTGTTTTGCGCCATTTTGAACATCAAAAACGAGCTCCAAGCTTCATCAAAACGTTCCCGGCTCATGGGGGAAACTTCATCACCTTCGCATTGATCTCGGAGTGTGCTAGCACTCTTGTTTTGCCACAAAACGCACTTGCTTCCCTCCATTTTCTTTTTATTTTGTTCGACAGTTCACTGCCTCTTGAAACCAGAAAATGGCGTGAGAGAGGAAGAAGAAGATGAAGAGAGAGAGGAGGGAAAGTGATGTGTTAGTGTTATACGGTTTTTGTGTGTAATTTGTATCTAATACACATGAAATGAATTTCCATTTCATTTCACACACATTTGGCTTTAATTGCCAACCACACACATCACACATCACATCAAGCCAACTCAATCAAGTTGTCAAGTCACATCACTCAAAGTGACAAGTGATTTGACGCTTGATGCGACTAATGATTTGACGCTTGATTTGACGTGCCGCACTCGAATTCGAAATACGAATGCGCTCGCAAATAATCTCGGGCTCGGGTTCGCTAATTCCAAATTAACGAATTTTCTGTTACGTCGTAATTAAATGATTACGCCTAGCGAAATCACTATTCACGTCGCTAACGAATTAATTCTAAATTAACTCGTTCGCCCGAATTAAAATCTAATTTCAATTCTGCGTCGAAATCCAATTTCCTTTAATATATCAAATATATTAATTAATCGATTAATTCCAAATTAATCGTTCTCTCTCTTTAAATGATATTTTATCCCAGATAAAATATCTTCTCAATTAATCCCAGATTAATTTTCTCTCTCATCTAATTAATCCCAGATTAATTAAAAGTGCGAGTCATACGTCATCGGTGAATCTTTGGGAAGCGACCCATGAGATCCCCGGATATGTTGGCAGTAAAATCGGTCGTCGGAGTATCCGAATCACGTACGTACTGTGGACAACAGGACCTGGGCGACGCCGCTCCTAGGCTCGCGGCCTAGTTGGGAAGGATTACATAACATGGAGTTGCCACCCGGTGTGAACCGGGACAAAGATTTAAGGCCGCACTCACCCCTCGCAAGGGAAGACCTCAAACCGTTGGGTTCGGAATGGTCCCTTACTTATGTCACTTGTAATGAAAGGATTCATGTAATAATTTAATTAAGCTTAAGTAACACTTATTTCCAAGAGTATCATGCTTCTAAATTCTCATATGCAAAATAAAACTTACGTGCACATTTTCACATATATCTCACATTTAAATTGCATGCTTAACATATATCAAGATAGCAGCGAACATACAACTTTATTTACATATCACATTCAGGAAAACACAAGCACACATATTGACCATACAAGCACACATATGGGCACTTTTCCAAGCGGTACGTGGAATTGTAGCCCAAGTACAGACCGCACTACCGTCCATTCGGAATCGGCTACGGAATTTACGTCTGGATTTCCATCCGATATACCGCAAGAAATAATACTCAAATGTTATCATGACATAAGCATACGAATTGTAATACATTAACACATTTGCATAAGAAAGATCAACCAAAGGGCAATTATGCATGAATATGATAAGACAGACTCAGTTCAGTGTGTGCACGTTCGTGTAGCGTTCGTAAACGCGTTCGAACGGGAATGAAACAGAATGCTCACGTTCGAGTAGCGTTCGTAAACGCGTTCGAACGGAAATGAAACAGAATGCTCGCGTTCGTATGGCGTTTGTTAATGCGTTCGAACGGAAATGAGACCTGATGCATGATAAGGCAAAATGTATGCATGTTCGAGTTGCGTTCGTGAACGCGTTCGAACGGACACAGACCTGATGCATGAAATGGGATGCAATACATAAACACAAAATAAAGGGGCGCGGCGAAGCACTGCCGTAAATGTGGCCTTTTGGGGCTCTTGATCTCTCAAAGAGATGACCTTTAGACCAACGTACTAAGCCCATGCGCGTCACATTACACATACAAAATAGAACCAATCCTATCAACCAAGTGTGTCCGATTGAACACATCTTACATCCAACCTGAACACACATCAACCGGCGCGGCAAAGCATCGTGGTAACGGGTTTTAACCCCTCCCCATAAGGGATCTTTCATTCCACTTACTAAGCCCATGCGCTTGATTGATCCATGCATAAAAGATAAACTCAATAATATCAAACTAAGTATGCCCGATTGAACGTATCTCGCATCCAACCGAACACACATCAACCGGCGCGGCGAAGTAGTGTCACAAAGGTGGCCTTTTCGGCTCTTTGTCTCCCAAATGGAGGACCTTTGGACTAACTCACTAAGCCCATGCGCTTGATTGAATCATGCATAAATAAGCAACATATTGAATTCAAGTAAAGAAAACTAAATAAACAAAAAGCAACACAACGGAAGAGAGATGGTGCCGTTTACTCAAGCAGTACGTGGAGTTGTGGCCCGAGTACAGATCATATTACCGTCCATTCGGAATCGGCTATGAAATTTATGTCCGGGTTTCCATCCGATATACCGCGAGAGTTGACACATCTCTCATTCATCCAATACCCACAACATATTACATCTCATAATTCATCCATATTTATCTACCCAAAGACCACAACACACATTCATAAACGACTCTCATGCGAATAGAATTCAATAAAAATGAATATAAACTAATGGAAAGGTACCCTCAGGTCTAACCTTTTAAATCACCTCTCGGATGTACGGTACACGATCGTCGGAAGGGTGGATGCTCCGCAACTCTCCCGGTTCACTGGTTCACTGTTCTCGTTCGTTGTCTTTACTGTTTTGCTTGCGGTTCGAACTCTGTTCTGCTCCTATTCGGCCTCGGTCTTGCTGCTCACTGCACGGGCCACCTGTTTTAACGTTTTCAATGAACTATTCCAAGTTTGTGTGGGTTCTTAGTGTAATTATATGTGATTATTTTTAAGTTTATCTATGCAGTTTTTATGTTACTGTTTTTTAAGGATTTGGGCTGCTGTTTTAAGGTAATTTAGGAGGTTGTTTAGGCGTGTCTTAGGATTCGGCTAAGTGTGAGTTTTGTGTGTTACGGATTCGGCTATGGTGGCTGTTGGTGCTTTGGATTCTTTTGTGTTTAGTCTTGGGTGTGAAGAGAGAGTCTAGAGAGATTTCGAGAGAGTTTGGGTGTGAATTAGGTTGTGTCTTGGGCGTGATTTAGGTTGTGTGAAGGAGAGATGGCTAGGTTTGGGGTTGTTTTCTTTTCTCTTGTGATTTGTGTGAGTTGTATGTGTTTTCTGTGTATGAGCTAGCTAGGGTTGAGAAGGTTGGTGAAGGGTTCTTTTTATAGGCAAAGGGTTGGGCTTGACAAGGAAAGGGATTTGGCTAATTAAAGAGGGATTTGATTTAGTTTGGTTAAGGGAAGTCAAAGATTGAGGGGGGACAAATCTAGGCTAGATAGGGAAGGTTGAATATTTGATTGGCTTGGTTTAGGAATACAAATATTTTATATTGGTAATTATCTTATTAGATTAGGAAGTCAAATATATGATTGGCTTTAATTGGTTATGATTGATTTTAATTTGGTATGATTATATTTTGATTTAGTATGTGATTTGTTTAATTTAGGCATGATTTTAGTTTAAGTTGGTAATTGTTTATTTTAATTGTAAATGGTTTAAATGTTTTATTTTAATGTTTAATATTTAACTTAATATTGATTTATTTAATTTGGGATGTGTTTTATGGGCTTTGGGGAGCTAAATGGGCTGGATGTGAGGCTAGCAGCAAAACCAGAATTACTGACACCGTTCGAACGCTTCCTCGAACGCGGCACGAACGCCCGCAATCCGTTTGACGTTCGAAAGTAAAAACGAACGCAGCACGAACGAAAACAGTGAACCTTGTTTATTCTGAATTTTCCCTTCCGATGTCCGTTTCCCGTGACCTCCGTGACTTAAAAGGTAGTTGTCTCCAAATAAGACTCCTCATCGGGTCTATGTGTAAAAATGCAGTGTCTACAGTCGCCCCCACTTTGATGGGACTTGTGTAATGTGCAACAGTGACAATCCTATCAAAGTTATGCAATGCATTTCTACTTACCTGGCTCGCCAGCTGCCACTTGACTTACCATGTGTTGAGTTGCGTTGATTTGGTGGTGAGGTGCTGCGACCCCTGGTTCATTCCCGAACCGTGCTCCATTTTTAGAGTGTCATTCTCGGCCTGTTCCTTCCTGAATTGTATTGAGATGAGCTTTATTCCTCCCGAGCTTTATTCCCGAACTGTTGAGATGAGGCTTTATTCCTCCTGCTTTATTCTTGAACTGTTGAGATGAGGCTTTATTCCTCCCGAGCTTTATTCCCGAACTGCTGACTGTGTAGAGATAGGGCTTTATTCCATGATCGTTTGGACTGTGGGCTTTATTCCCGAACTGTGTTGAGATGAGGCTATTCCCCTGTACTTTGTTCCCGAACTGTTGCGATGAGGATTTATTCCTCCTGAGCTTTATTCTCGAACTGTTGAGATGAGGCTTTATTCCTCCCGAGCTTTATTCCCGAACTGTTGAGATGAGGCTTTATTCCTCCCGAGCTTTATTCCCGAATTGTACTGACATGAGGCTTTCTTCCCCTTGAGCTTTGTTCTCAAACTATACTGATATGAGGCTATCTTCCCCTTTGAGCTTTGTTCTCAAACTCTACTGATATGAGGCTTTCTTCCCCTTGGGCTTTGTTCCCGAACTGTGTTGATATGAGGCTTTCTTCCTGAACTGTACTGAGTGTGGGCTTTCTTCCTGAACTGAGCTAAATGTAGGCTTTCTTCCTGGACTGAACTGAATGTAGGCTTCCTTCTTGAACTGTGTTGAGTGTGGGCTTTTTCCCCCTGAACTGTGTTGAGTGTGGGCTTTGTCCCCGAACTGTACTGAATGTGGGCTTTATTCCCGAGTTTGTAGGCTTTCTTCCTGAACTGAACTGAATGGGGCTTCTTCCTGAACTGTTGCGATGAGGGTCCATTTCGAACCGTGCTCCATTTTCGAAGTACCATTTTCGGCGAGTGATGAGATGATGGTCCATTTCAAACCGTGCTCCATTTTCGGAGTGCCATTTTCGGCAAGTGATGAGATGATGGTCCATTTCGAACCGTGCTCCATTTTCGGAGTGCCATTTTCGGCGAGATGAGATGATGGTCCATTTCGAACCGTGCTCCATTTTCGGAGTGCCATTTTCGGCAAGTGATGAGATGATGGTCCATTTCCGAACTGTTGCTGATGAGAGATAGTCCATTTCCGAACCATGCCTGATATGAGAGTGGTCCATTTCTGAACCATTGCTGATAAGAGAGTGGTCCATTTCCGAACCGTTACTGTAAGTTGGTCCATTCCCGAACCGTGCTTCCATTCTTGGAGTGCCATTCCCGGCTTGTTCATTCTTGAACTCTGCTCCATTCTTGGATTGCCATTCCCGGCTTGTTCATTCTTGAACTGCCCATCCTAGACTATATCTCCATTCTCGGAGTGTCATTTCCGACTTGTTCATTCTTGAACTGCCCATTCCCAGACCATATCTCCATTCTCGGAGTGCCATTCTCGGCAGAACTGATCTGATGTAATATGGGCCTCGCCCCCAGAATGTCATACCCGACAATGCTGATACTAATGTAATGTGGGCCTCGACCCTGGGACTCATTCCCAAACTGTGTTTGATGTGGGCCTCGACCCTGGGACTCATCCCTAAAACTGATGTTGAAGTGGGCCTCGGCCCCAACTGCTACTGACATGGGCCTCGCCCCCAGATTGATGCTGATGTGGGCCTCGACCCTCGGGATTCATCCCAAACTGTGTTTGATGTGGGCCTCGACCCTGGGACTCATCCCCAAAAATGATTGCTGAAGTGGGCCTCGGCCCCAACTGCTACTGACATGGGCCTCGCCCCCAGATTGATACTGAATGTGGGCCTTGCCCCCAGACTGATACTGATATGGGCCTCGCCCCACGGCTGATACTGATATGGGCCTCGCCCCCCAGATTGATACTGAATGTGGGCCTCGCCCCCAGACTGATACTGATATGGGCCTCGCCCCACGGCTGATACTGATATGGGCCTCGCCCCCCAGATTGATACTGATATGGGCCTCGCCCCAAAACTGATGCTGAAGTGGGCCTCGGCCCCAACTGCTACAGACATGGGCCTCGCCCCCAGACTGATACTGAATGTGGGCCTCGACCCTGGGATTCATTCCAAATTCAGATGACGTGGGCCTCGGCCCTATGATTCATTCCCTTGGGATTCATTCCCGAAACTCTGCTATTGTACTGTTACTGCTTCTGGTTGGCTTGAATTTGACGCTTTCTCTTTTTCTCCTCTGAAACCTGTTATTACAAACAGAACAAACACAAAAAGGATGCGAATATGTTACGTGTATGCATGCATGCATGATTGGGTTTCCTATCCCGTTGGGTTATGTCTTTTGCCGGTACTCCTGGTGGCTGCTTGGTCTTTTGACAAGTCTGTCATCTTCCCTAACCAACATGTATCTATGATGGCTTTCAGAATACAAGGGTTAACATGATGTATGTATGCATGAGGAGCATGAGATGTATATAACATACTAAATCAATTAAAATTTTCACACAAATCGGCCTATTATCATTTTAGAAGCTTTTGGGACAACTGTCATAAGAGTGAACCCGTCCCAGTTTAAATGGCCTAACGAGTTCATGTCTTATGGCAAAGAGCCCAACTAAATCCAAATGATAAAATTCCGAACACAATCATAAAATGGCCCATTGTTATTTAGAAGCCTTTTGGCCCAATCGTCATAAGATGTGTCCTTGTCCCAGTTTAAATGGCCCAACAAGCCCATATCCCATGATAAATGGTCCAAATGGATCCAAACAACGATGTTCCCAAACACAAGCAAGATGATGCAAACATGACATAATAATTTTTACAAAGTGGCCCATCAACATTTCAGAAGCTTTTGGCCTAATAGTCATAAGGTGCGAACTTGCCCCAGTTTAAATGGCCTAGCAAGCCCGCATTTCTGACAATAGTCCAACTACATCCAAATGAGGATGGTCCACAAGCACATATTCAAGGAAATAATTGTTACTTTAGCCAACCCGGTCTATAGGTGGGTTAGTAAGAGTATAGACAAAGGCTCTCACCGGCGAAGGATGGCCCACAACTAGGTCTCCTCACTCAGGATTCGAGCACCAAGTGAGCGCACCCTTTTTTATACACTAAGGTACGTGCCAATGAGCTATGGTGTGTGACGGACTGTCAAAAGGATTTCCCGTTGTAGATTCCCCAGAGGGAAGATGGAGCGAGGCTCACTTAAATACCCAAGCCTCTTAGGCTCTTATCGCTTGTTGTCAGGAATAAACAACGAGTCCTCCAAATTAGTCTATCACAATAGGCTACAAGTAGATGGCTATCTAGGTGCCTTCACAACTTTTCCTTCTAGAAAGGTAGTGAATGAAGGAAGACACCAAACTATTACCTAGCCTAAAAATGCCTTTGATTAAACCCTTACTTTATCCACTATAGACACGGTCAATTAAAACACAAATCCAAACATCACAAGTCAATATTTCGGGGCCAATTCTCTATCCCCAGTGGAGTCGCCAGACTGTGGACAACAGGACCTGGACGACGCCGTTCCTAGGCTCGCGGCCTAGTTGGGAAGGATTACATAACATGGAGTCGCCACCCGGTGTGAACCGGGACAAAGATTTAAGGCCGCACTCACCCCTCGCAAGGGAAGACCTCAAACCGTTGGGTTCGGAATGGTCCCTTACTTATGTCACTTGTAATGAAAGGATTCATGTAATAATTTAATTAAGCTTAAGTAACACTTATTTCCAAGAGTATCATGCTTCTAAATTCTCATATGCAAAATAAAACTTACGTGCACATTTTCACATATATCTCACATTTAAAATTGCATGCTTAACATATATCAAGATAGCAGCGAACATACAACTTTATTTACATATCACATTCAGGAAAACACAAGCACACATATTGACCATACAAGCACACATATGGGCACTTTTCCAAGCGGTACGTGGAATTGTAGCCCAAGTACAGACCGCACTACCGTCCATTCGGAATCGGCTACGGAATTTACGTCTGGATTTCCATCCGATATACTGCAAGAAATAATACTAAATGTTATCATGACATAAGCATACGAATTGTAATACATTAACACATTTGCATAAGAAAGATCAACCAAAGGGCAATTATGCATGAATATGATAAGACAGACTCAGTTCAGTGTGTGCACGTTCGTGTAGCGTTCGTAAACGCGTTCGAACGGGAATGAAACAGAATGCTCACGTTCGAGTAGCGTTCGTAAACGCGTTCGAACGGAAATGAAACAGAATGCTCGCATTCGTATGGCGTTTGTTAACGCGTTCGAACGGAAATGAGACCTGATGCATGATAAGGCAAAATGTATGCACGTTCGAGTTGCGTTCGTGAACGCGTTCGAACGGACACAGACCTGATGCATGAAATGGGATGCAATACATAAACACAAAATAAAGGGGCGCGGCGAAGCACTGCCGTAAAGGTGGCCTTTTGGGGCTCTTGATCTCTCAAAGAGATGACCTTTAGACCAACGTACTAAGCCCATGCGCGTCACATTACACATACAAAAATAGAACCAATCCTATCAACCAAGTGTGTCCGATTGAACACATCTTACATCCAACCTGAACACACATCAACCGGCGTGGCAAAGCATCGTGGTAACGGGTTTTAACCCCTCCCCATAAGGGATCTTTCATTCCACTTACTAAGCCCATGCGCTTGATTGATCCATGCATAAAAGATAAACTCAATAATATCAAACTAAGTATGCCCGATTGAACGTATCTCGCATCCAACCGAACACACATCAACCGGCGCGGCGAAGTAGTGTCACAAAGGTGGCCTTTTCGGCTCTTTGTCTCCCAAATGGAGGACCTTTGGACTAACTCACTAAGCCCATGCGCTTGATTGAATCATGCATAAATAAGCAACATATTGAATTCAAGTAAAGAAAACTAAATAAACAAAAAGCAACACAACGGAAGAGAGATGGTGCCGTTTACTCAAGTGGTACGTGGAGTTGTGGCCCGAGTACAGATCATATTACCGTCCATTCGGAATCGGCTATGAAATTTATGTTCGGGTTTCCATCCGATATACCGCGAGAGTTGACACATCTCTCATTCATCCAATACCCACAACATATTACATCTCATAATTCATGCATATTTATCTACCCAAAGACCACAACACACATTCATAAACGACTCTCATGCGAATAGAATTCAATAAAAAATGAATATAAACTAATGGAAAGGTACCCTCAGGTCTAACCTTTTAAATCACCTCTCGGATGTACGGTACACGATCGTCGGAAGGGTGGATGCTCCGCAACTCTCCCGGTTCACTGGTTCACTGTTCTCGTTCGTTGTCTTTACTGTTTTGCTTGCGGTTCGAACTCTGTTCTGCTCCTATTCGGCCTCGGTCTTGCTGCTCACTGCACGGGCCACCTGTTTTAACGTTTTCAATGAACTATTCCAAGTTTGTGTGGGTTCTTAGTGTAATTATATGTGATTATTTTTAAGTTTATCTATGCAGTTTTTATGTTACTGTTTTTTAAGGATTTGGGCTGCTGTTTTAAGGTAATTTAGGAGGTGTTTTTAGGCGTGTCTTAGGATTCGGCTAAGGGTGAGTTTTGTGTGTTACGGATTCGGCTATGGTGGCTGTTGGTGCTTTGGATTCTTTTGTGTTTAGTCTTGGGTGTGAAGAGAGAGTCTAGAGAGATTTCGAGAGAGTTTGGGTGTGAATTAGGTTGTGTCTTGGGCGTGATTTAGGTTGTGTGAAGGAGAGATGGCTAGGTTTGGGGTTGTTTTCTTTTCTCTTGTGATTGTGTGAGTTGTATGTGTTTTCTGTGTATGAGCTAGCTAGGGTTGAGAAGGTTGGTGAAGGGTTCTTTTTATAGGCAAAGGGTTGGGCTTGACAAGGAAAGGGATTTGGCTAATTAAAGAGGGATTTGATTTGTTTGGTTAAGGGAAATCAAAGATTGAGGGGGGACAAATCTAGGCTAGATAGGGAAGGTTGAATATTTGATTGGCTTGGTTTAGGAATACAAATATTTTATATTGGTAATTATCTTATTAGATTAGGAAGTCAAATATATGATTGGCTTTAATTGGTTATGATTGATTTTAATTTGGTATGATTATATTTTGATTTAGTATGTGATTTGTTTAATTTAGGCATGATTTTAGTTTAAGTTGGTAATTGTTTATTTTAATTGGTAAATGGTTTAAATGTTTTATTTTAATGTTTAATATTTAACTTAATATTGATTTATTTAATTTGGGATGTGTTTTATGGGCTTTGGGGAGCTAAATGGGCTGGATGTGAGGCTAGCAGCAAAACCAGAATTACCGACACCGTTGGAACGCTTCCTCGAACGCGGCACGAACGCCCGCAATCCGTTTGACATTCGAACGTAAAAACGAACGCAGCACGAACGAAAACAGTGAACCTTGTTTATTCTGAATTTTCCCTTCCGATGTCCGTTTCCCGTGACCTCCGTGACTTAAAAGGTAGTTGTCTCCAAATAAGACTCCTCATCGGGTCTATGTGTAAAAATGCAGTGCCTACACGTACCAAGTACTACGTTCAACCGATTTACGAGACAAGGTCGACTCCTAGCAAAGCACCAAGTCTTCCCAATTCTCCGGACATATTCTTATAAGAATATTAAGATCTGTATCAAGCGTAGTATACCATTGTATTGTGTGTATCGGCCCAGTATCGGATAGTCACGTGCTAGGGCTGGGGCTGGATAAGTGTCTACCCCGTCCGAAGCACATATCGGATGTCTGGTAACATAGTCTCTATAATCGGATATTCATGACCTCGTCACAATATCCCGATTGGTTGCGCAACACTCAAGAGCACTAGTACCGTATCCTGCGTGACATCATCTCCACTATGACTGAAGTGATACTTCCGTCTTGACATCACACCCAATACACTACGACTCTCTGATAAACCCAGAAGTGGTGTACGCAGAACCGGTTAAAGCCCTGTACCACCAAGACCAAAGTCTACCGATTATCGTAAGTATTAGCGATGTAAGTCTCAGGTTAAGACTATACACACCTACCTTGATTTCGGCCTCCCATAGACACATAGTCATAATACCAATGGGATTCTGAAGGGTCTATCCAGAGCGAAGCTGTTTCCCGTACCATCGGTGAAACACAACCTCCTATCGCACTTGCATAAGTATCCAATACTTATATATATGAGAACTATGCCGTTGTGCCCTCACAACGCGCACAATTGCAATACTAGCCTATTCCGCATTATCGATGTCCAGTCTCGATAATACTCCGGCTAGGGATATTTAATGATTAATCCTTCGGGGACTGATACTGTCTCATATCATTCTCAGTCCAGGAACTAATCACTGGGACCTCTCTTCATTTATATATCTATGGTGATCTAATCACAAATGATGAGAGTGCAATTTCCTTGTCACATAGTTAATTTGCTACAACAACATAATGATCTGTGCAAATAGTGACGCTATGGGTCATTTTGTCCAACAATCTCCCACTTGGCACATAGCGAGTCACTCAAGTGTCCTACACCCGAAGTATGTACGGTTCGCTCAAATTGCTGAGGAAAGGTTTTTGTCAGCGGATTTGCTTGATTATTGTCTGACGCGATTTACACGATCATCACATCGCCACGATGTATGATCCGAACGAATCAGATGATTTAGAAGTATATATCTGGATCGTCGATGAGACCTTTAATTCCTTAGCATGTGCTGACGCCTAGCTCAGCCGCTAACAGAACTATATCTAATCTAATTAGATTTATTTTCGACCCAAATGGCTTCTATTGCTGCCTCAGCTGCAGCAATAATCCGCATTTGTTGTTTATTCGGCAACAGTTATCTTACTCGGATATTTCCAGCTCACTGTCCCAGTGTTCAAACTTTATAGTATCTCAGTATTTAATTGTTTGGAAACTTGCAGCGGTGATCCCAGTCACTTCAAGTTGTCCTTCTCCATAGTTTAAGACAACATCTTTAGTTCTCTCAGATACTAACAGATGTTCTTAATGTTCAATCCAGTGACTATCACTTGGATTGACCTGATCGTGACTCCACATGCTCGAAGCGTATGAGACACCCTATCAAGTAGGGGTGGGCGCGGTTCGGTTTGGTTCGGTTTTTGTTAAAAACCGAACCAAACCATATTTTACGGTCCGGTTTTTTTGTCTTTAAAACCAAACCATTAAATAACGGTTTGGTTCGGATTGAAAATTTTTTAAACCAACGGTTTACGGATTGGTTCGGTTCGGTTTACGGATTATTAATGTATGATAAACAATCGACAATGCAAGGAATATATATTAATTAATATATTAAAACGATCACCATCGATAATTCAAAACAGTTCAAAAGCCAACTAAGCAGTAAGCACAAAGCAATTCATATATATAGATGAAGATTTAAAATTCATCAAACAGATTTTCATCAAACTAGACCAAAACTAATTCTGATTCTTCATGGATCCACCATTGTTCATTTGCAGTTATCAACATGTACAGCTACAACTTGTTTGATGCCAGCAGATTCAATAGCTAAACGGAACTCCAATAAAATCTGTAAAAAGAAAAAAAATATATTAAAGTATGAAGATACAAAATCGACACTGAACTAATACAATCCAAAAATATGACAACTATTCCATTAATAAAGTCCAGATAAGAAACTAAAAATCATCTTGAGTCAAGTGATACCTCACAGTCACCCCACAACAGAGAAGTTCCAATCCATAATATCTACCAAATACCTCACAATCACCCACACACAGAGAAGTTCCAACAAATTTACCAAAGCGACTGCACAAGTATCAAATTTAGGAAAAAAAATCAATGTGAAAACTTAATTATGATGGGATACCTTTCACTTATGGACTCTGCGGATAATCCCCTGTTGAGCAAATGATTTTAGGACTTGAGAGCAAATTCTAAAAGGCAGAAGAAGAGAAATATTAGTGCCATCAAAATGATCCAATTTGAACACCTCTAGATTGAACATCTTGTTGAAGGCAGATTCCACCATCAATTTAATTCAATTTGATATAATAACATACTATTTGGAATAAATAACTTGAAAATGTGAAATTCATTTACAAATGAATTGCATGTGGAATTCATTTGCAAATGAATTTTCATGTTCGTATGCTATAATTTAAAACATGTAATTTAATTGAATTCTATATAATTATGTTTGGAATAAATTCATAATTGAAAATTCATTTATCTTTATTTTTAATGTACCCCTAATTTAATGATCTTATAAAAATAAGTAAGAAACACTAAGCCATCAAAACCAACATTTTATTTTTACAAAAAGAAAAATATCATTTTTCCAATATGATTATTTTGCTCAAAGCAACACAGCGCTCAAGGTAGAAGTATAAAATAGGAATCTAGAAAATTATTCAACGGTGAGTATATTGCAGTATTAGTATACAACTCCCATAAAATTGTCTGTACGCAATGAAACCTATGCTCTTAAACAAATCTGAAAAAAAAGAAATCGAAGACAAAAAAAATTTCGAATAGAGATTTACCTGCAAGTGATCAGTGAACTTTCATCATAAACCCAACTTCCATTCAACAAAAAACGAAAAATTTAGGAGCAGCAGAGAGAGATTAAGCTGTGAAGAAAAATTTAGGGTTAGACTTAGGACTTGAGAGTGATGAATGATGGTTGTGCGGCAGAGAGAGTTTTTGAGATGTGAGGGCAAGCAAATTTAGGGTTTTTATTTTTATTAAAGAGGCGGCAGAGTGAGTATTTTAGGTGAGGGAAAATTTAGGTTTTTATATTTATTAAAACGGTTCGGTTCGGTTTAACAGGTGCGGTTCGGATTCTCACCTAAACCGAACCGTAAACCGTTTGGTGTGGGTCAATCCGAACCGCAAACCGAACCGTTCGAAAAAAAAACCGTAAATTCGGTTCGGTTGGTTCGGTTTGCGGTCTGGTTCGGTTCGGACGGTTTTTTTGCCCACCCCTACTATCAAGTACATTTTAAATGTACAATTTCCCAGAGAGTGTTGACAACTCCAAATCTATCCCAGTAGATCTTTATTCCTTGAATAAAGGTTGTTACTCCCCAGAATTCTACGGAGAATTTTATTGAAAGAATATCCATGAAAGCCAAGCTTTCACCAATTGTTTTATGGGAATTTCATTGTCAGTGCCTCTCCCACTAACCTCCTTATATACACAAGAATTATTTCGTTTTGAGTCAAATCATAAATCATTATGATTATTTCAAAACGACAGTTCCAAGAACCTTATGCTTGCTTCAATCCAAACATGGATGAATAACCCGCAAACCTCGTTTGTTGGTTATACAAAATCGTCAGGATGTTGTAAACATCCTCCAAAAGGTTTCCTTTTCAGGATAGCGATTTTGATCTGTATCTGACACATTTCATAAATGAAATATGCAGTTATCAACAAGCATTTTCAAAATGGATTTACCATGGCAACAGGTAAAAGGTTGAACCGTTATTAACACAATGTTGACAACGATACCTTTCCGTCTAAAGCCCAGCTTTGTACGTTGGTATGTTGCCTCCATGTATGTCTTCCTTGAAGACGTTTACGTACCAATAGGCACAATGCCTTGTGGTACAACAACTAGTATCCAAAATAGTTGTTATACATGGAATCCATTTCGGACTCATGGCACTTTGCCATAATAGGGAGTCGATACCTCGTATCACTTCCTTAAAACGTAGTCGGTTGGATATACCTTCATAAGATTGACATCTTTATGAGGTTAGATCAGAAACCCATACCCTAGGTTGTTTTCTGACTCTATCCGATCTACGAAGTTCTTGTGTATTTGAAGATTAATGGTATAGATTCATCATAGATGAACTATTTGTGTTCCATTAAGGACTTCGTGCCTTGAACAGTATTACTCCGATTTTCATCGAGTATCACTATCCTCCCACTGACCACTGCATATCGGTATTCCTCTCAGGAAAACCGCATGGTGAGCAACAATCATATTGTTCTCATGTGAGATTTACAAGTACTATACTTAAGGTTTCCCTTAGGATAACCTATATTGGCACTTATCCAATTTGGGTCTTAGTTTGGTATCATCCAAACGTTATGCCTGGCATACCCAAATTATCAGGAATGAGAAAACCCGTTTCTTTCTGTTCATATCCTATATGATATCTGTCAAACAGATTTATATGGAACCTTATTCTAAATAAGTTTTGCACTGTTAATACATATCCTATTGAAGGAAACAGTAGCTCAGAGCGACTCGTGATAAACTTTATCATGTCCAACAAAATTCGGTTTTAGTTCGGACACACCGTCTAACTGACGTGTCTCGGGAGGAGTCCTCATTTGAAAGAATACCGTACTCTTTCATGTACATATGAAACTTACTGCTTAAGTATTTTCCAATACGGTCTTACCGTGCCGGAATAATACTATAGCCGATCTGTTTTTCTATTTCGTGTCGAAACTCTAAAAGTTTCCGATTTGTGTTTTCAAAAGAAACACATAATCATAACGTGATGCCACATCCGTTAAGGTCACGAAATATTCATGTTCACATCTAGCCTAGCTAGATATGGGCCCACTAACTTCACCATGAATAGTGCTAATAGATCGGTGGCTATCATACTATTACCAAGTAAATAGTGTTTTAGGTATTTTACCTAATAAACTAGATTCGCAGACCTTATTTGAATAGTCAAATCAGTCCTGGTACCCACTCTTCAAAAGTGTGGATATACGAGTCTTGTTCAATTGTGTCCCAGACAACAATGCCACAAATAAGTCTCTATTGATCAAATCAATTTGAGCTATTTATTTGTCATTTTTATAAGTTTGAGATTTTATTATATTCAAAATATAAATTCTGTTATTTACATCTAATGTATTTATCTCAGTATCATCTTTATATAATAAACACTTAGTGTTCTAGAATATAAAGGTTTTATCCCGCAACGGATTAAACACTGATATAGAGATAATGTCTCTAGTCAAACTAGTTACATTATAACATTCCTAATTTAAGTACATACCCAAAGGGTAGTTCCTAAACTTAGGTATCTATGGTCGAAACACAGCGACTTTCGTCCCGTTTCCGATTCGCAGAGAAATCTCGGCTTGAAGTCAGTATCCAGCTCATAGCGGATTCTGAACATCAATACATATATATTATGTACCACACTAAGTATTAAAATCCAATTTCAATACTAGTGGAGAACATAACTTTGACAAATATTTTTTAAAGTCAGAGCCTCGCCTTTCTTTAATTCCTTCGTGTCTTTCCATATCCAAATGGTAGTCACTTTGGGATATTGTCATTATCTTGTTCAATATTTCACAAACCTTTGGCCAAGCCTTGGGTTTTTAGAATAGCGAAATGATGTGGCACCTTGTGCAACTTCCCAATTGCAAACTTTGACTTTAGAATAGTCAATTAATTCTCCAGAATTATAAATTGCAATTTTAATACTTCGTAAATCTAATTAGATTATGACAAGTTATTAATAAGCATTAAAGTCATCATCACATAAATCTTTCAAAGATTTTCATGCTCTACTTATTTTGCTTAATTTGGGCGTAAGGTATAATAAGTTATTTTATCAATAAAGTACCTATTATTTATTCCCAATTTGAAAATTAAATCATTTTAAATATTTTCATCCCATATTTCTATTTTAAAATCCAACTTTTCATTTATCTTGATTACAATAGTCCAACTATTTAATCAACGATTAGTGGTACTATATATTTATAATGATTATAATAGTCCAACTATATAATCAAATAATCCAAATTAATTAACCTCATTACATTTATTACTATAATCCAATTAAGAAAATCAACTGTAACTGAAATTAATTAATTCAAATATTTGATTAATATAATCAATTATATATAATCAGTATAATACAGTCCAACTGTTTATTAAAACAACAATTTAAATATAGTCCAACTAACATTTAATATTACGACGAAATAATTGAATGAGCGCGTATGGCGAGTAATTGAACGAATATGCAAATTCAATTCTTGCCTCCCACTATTTTTCGTCGAGCCTCTAACCCTCTGTCGAGTACTCGGGAAACCGTGTTTCCTAGTGGGCTAGGATCCCGTTAAATATCACACAATCTTGACTTTGGCCAACAAATTGTATGATAATTAACTAGGTAGATCTCTAAGATCAATTGGATCTCATCCAACTCCTAGATCCAGTAGGTGGACATCCAAGTCCCAAACATATATCTTATGTATGCCTATACATCGAATGTATACCCTAACCTTTTTCCTCTGAATCAACTAGGCCTTGGCTTTGGCACAACAAACCTAGTGATCCCAGTCAAGCGCGGACCCATTGACATGGAAGCTTCGTAATCAATGTCAATGGACAAGAAGTGGTTCTTGACTTTGGCCAACAACCACAACTTGGACACACACCGATATGGAATAAAGCCTCGTGATTAAAACACATCTTCGACGGACAAGGGCTTGACTTTGGCCAACAACCCCTGCCAATCTCGGATCTTGAGTAAGAATCACTCATGGAAGGAAAATAAACGCTTGATATTTACGAGGGTTTTTCGGTTGCAAATTGGCTAACCAATTTAATTATCTTTGTTAAGGTCTCATCATCATCACCCTTAAACATGCATTCTAAATACATAATAAAGCGAGTATGAAAATAAATAATAATGATATGCGGATGGATATTTTACATTGATCCTAGATCAAATCTCTCCCTTTCTCACTCAAGCTAGCACTTGTATTACTTCTAACCGTTACACTACACTTCTAAAGAAACCTCATTTACATGGAGGGGATAGGTGAGAAGAGAATACAAAGAGAATGAAGGTGATAAGGCTGGACACGCAGGTCCAATTTAATAAATGGAATTTATTACAACAATTTCTAAAATTGCCCCACTCATCTAATATCCATCCGATATACATTATTCATGCATCACAACCATGTATTCACACATAAGCATGCTATCAATCAATCTAATCAAATTAATTAATCTGATAATTAAGTGATCATCCAATGTTCAAACAACGATTTGATTTTGTTCGAGTCAAACTCGTTTTTGCGAATAAGTACTTAAAGTACGAATTCCGGAATTAAATTAAACTACATAATTAAATCCAATTCAATTTGTATTTAATTCTAATTCACTATTTAATTCCAAATTAAATATCACACTTTATTAATAAACCATTACGACTTAAATTCCAAATTTAATCGTTATGGGTCTCAAAGACCGATTAATATCCAATATTAATTTAATTAAAGTCTAATGGGCTTTTAATTAATTTCTTAAGGCGTGGACTTTTGGTCAACTCGAGTCAAACCGAATAACCAAAATCCAATCCGGGAGTTACCCCATAAGCCTAGAAATCAATCTTGGCCCATTAGGCCCAATTAAACTTAAAGGGTCAATAGTCGCATTGGGCTTTATGGAAGCGGTTTTGAGCCCAATTGGATCCAACCAATTTTGCCTAAACCCAACTTTGTACAACAAAGCCCAACAAGCCCAATTAACAACAATTTAAGCTCAATTTCCAAATTTAGCTCAATAATAAAATTACACAAATCCATTTTCGCAATTTAATTACCTAAAGTGTATATCATGATTAATCACCCAAATTAACATTTCTAAAACATCAATTCATACAATTAATCATGCTCATTTTCATCATCACATGTCCACACATTTTGATTAAAATCAAACCCATATACATGCTACATTAAGTCTCGGCCAAAGGGATTTTAATGTCCAACTTTAAACCCAATCCAATTGAATCCAAATCAACATTAAATCAACATCCCCAATTGTTTATTCAAGTCATCCAATGAATCAAAAAACAAAATACCAAGACAATAAGAACTTCATCAATTCGGCCAACACAAAGCATTTTGGGGAAATTTGTTCCAAACATAATTTCATCAAATTGATCCAATCAATTATCAATTAAAACATATTCAAGCATACTTAATCATCCAATTTCATAATTACATGCTCAAATTCATTTTACCCAATTTCATGCTTATAACATTCTTGGCAATTTGGGGATTTTACGTCCGATTCGAATTCAATCCAATTGATTCCGCAATCGACATTAAAACATCATCCCGAATGATTTCCAACACATCCAATTGTCAAAAATCAAAAATCCCAAGACATATAATGGTTATTAAATTCGGCCAAGGTAAACTTTTGGGGAAAAAAAGATCCAATCACATTTTCTTGAAATTGACCCAATCAATCTTCATTCAACACATTAAGCATACAAATCCATCCAATTTAATTTATCATGCTCAAAATCAAGTTTGCCCAATTTTAGCCCTAACTTTTTCATGCTTTTAACCTAAGCTCTTGATGCCATTGTTGGAGTTTCTATAGGTCCCAAGATCAAAACTCAAGCATGAATCATATGATGAATACAACGACGAAGTTGCGGAATACTCACATCGATCGGTTGAGAGACGATTTGGCAACAAAAAAACGAACTGAAATTTGCCTCACTGCCCACTGCTCATGTGCGCCCACTGCAGCAGTTTGGTGGTCTGTTTTGCGCCATTTTGAACATCAAAAACGAGCTCCAAGGTTCATCAAAACGTTCCCGGCTCATGGGGAAATTCCCTATCACCTTCGCATTGATCTCGGAGTGTGCTAGCACTCTTGTTTTGCCACAAACGCACTTGCTTCCCTCCATTTTCTTTTTATTTTTTCGGCAGTTCACTGCCTCTTGAAACCAGAAAATGGCGTGAGAGAGGAAGAGAGAAGAAGAAGATGAAGAGGAGAGAGGAGGGAAAGTGAGTGTGGGTAGTGTTATACGGTTTTTGTGTGTATTTGTATCAATACACATGAAATGAATTTCCATTTCATTTCACAACACATTTGGCTTTAATTGCCAACCACACACATCACACATCACATCAAGCCAACTCAATCAAGTTGTCAAGTCACATCACTCAAAGTGACAAGTGATTTGACGCTTGATGCGACTAATGATTTGACGTTTGATTTGACGTGCCGCACTCGAATTCGAAATACGAATGCGCTCGAAAATAATCTCGGGCTCGGGTTCGCTAATTCCAAATTAACGAATTTTCCGTTACGTCGTAATTAAATGATTACGCCTAGCGAAATCACTATTCACGTCGCTAACGAATTAATTCTAAATTAACTCGTTCGCCCGAATTAAAATCTAATTTCAATTCCGCGTCGAAATCCAATTTCCTTTAATATATCAAATATATTAATTAATCGATTAATTCCAAATTAATCGTTCTCTCTCTTTAAATGATATTTTATCCCAGATAAAATATCTCCGCAATTAATCCCAGATTAATTTTCTCTCTCATCTAATTAATCCCAGATTAATTAAAGTGCGAGTCATACGTCATCGGTGAATCTTTGGGAAGCGACCCGATCCTCGGATATGTTGGCAGTAAAATCGGTCGTCGGAGTATCCGAATCACGTACCAAGTACTACGTTCAACCGATTTACGAGACAAGGTCGACTCTAGCAAAGCACCAAGTCTTCCCAATTCTCCGGACATTTCTTATAAGAATATTAAGATCTGTATTAAGCGTAGTATACCATTGTATTGTGTGTATCGGCCCAGTATCGGATAGTCACGTGCTAGGGCTGGGGCTGGATAAGTGTCACCCCGTCCGAAGCACATATCGGATGTCTGGTAACATAGTCTCTATAATCGGATATTCATGACCTGGTCACAATATCCCGATTGGTTGCGCAACACTCAAGAGCACTAGTACCGTATCCTGCGTGACATCATCTCCACTATGACTGAAGTGATACTTCCGTCTTGACATCACACCCAATACACTACGACTCTCTGATAAACCCAGAAGTGGTGTACGCAGAACCGGTTAAAGCCCTGTACCACCAAGACCAAAGTCTACCGATTATCGTAAGTATTAGCGATGTAAGTCTCAGGTTAAGACTATACACACCTACCTTGATTTCGGCCTCCCATAGACACATAGTCATAATACCAATGGGATTCCGAAGGGTCTATCCAGAGCGAAGCTGTTTCCCGTACCATCGGTGAAACACACCTCCTATCGCACTTGCATAAGTATCCAATACTTATATATATGAGAACTATGCCGTTGTGCCCTCACAACGCGCACAAGTGCAATACTAGCCTATTCCGCATTATCGATGTCCAGTCTCGATAATACTCCGGCTAGGGATATTTAATGATTAATCCTCGGGGACTGATACTGTCTCATATCATTCTCAGTCCAGGAACTAATCACTGGGACCTCTCTTCATTTATATATCTATGGTGATCTAATCACAAATGATGAGAGTGCAATTTCCTTGTCACATAGTTAATTTGCTACAACAACACAATGATCTGTGCAAATAGTGACGATATGGGTCATTTTGTCCAACACTACGAACGCTGAACGAATGCCCACGGTAAACAGATCCTCTTGCATCACATCACGACATGTCCGTCTTAGCACAGAGTCCCCTTTTTTACGTTATGCATTTGTATTACGTCTCTAGTTGTCTATTTCTGTTATGCGCTTAAATATCTTATCTTAATATGCATGCTAGTAAGAATGCTATTTGTTTGCGCTTCTGTGTCCATCAATGCGTTCATTAACTTGTATGCTTGCCGTATGATAAACCTTATGTATGCAAATTGAGACATAGATTACATGCAAATAGGCTGTATGCAAATTCGAATATGTGTTACATATAAATTTAGATGAACTTGTTGATGTATGTATGTGGATTGATATTCTTAGAAATAAGTGTTACTTAAGCCTGATTAAATTATCATATAAATCCTTTCATTACAAGTGGCATAAGTAATGGACCATTACGAACCCAACGGTTTGAGGTCTTCCATTGCGAGGGGTGAGTGCGGCCTTAAATCTCATTTTCCCGGTTCACACCGGGTGGCGACTCCATTATTCTCCGATTTAGTCCCCCGTGGCTACTCCGTACTCCCGACCGGGCCGCGAGCCCGGGACAGCATGCGTCGCCCAGTTCCTGTGTTCCTACAGTCTGGCGACTCCACTGGGGATAGAGAATCGGCCCCGAAATATTGTCTTGTGATGTTTGGATTTATGTTTTAATTGACCGTGTCTATAGTGGATAAAGTGAGGGTTTAATCAAAGACATTTTAAGGCTAGGTAATGGTTTGGTGTCTTCATTCATTCACTACCTTTCTAGAAGGAAAAGCTGTGAAGGCACCTAGATCGCCATCTACTCGTAGCCTATTGTGATGGACTAATTTGGAGGACTCGTTGTTTATTCCTGACACCAAGCGATAAGAGCCTAAGAGGCTTGGGTATTTAAGTGAGTCTCGCTCCACCTTCCCTCTGGGGGATCTACAACGGGAAATCCATTTGACAGTCCGTCACACACCATAGCTCATTGGCACGTACCTTAGTGTTATAAAAAAGGGTGCGCTCACTTGGTTGCTCGAACCCTTGAGTGGGGAGACCTAGTTGTGGGCCATCCTTCGCCGGTGAGAGCCTTTGTCTATACTCTTGCTAACCCACCCATAGACCGGGTGGCTAAAGTAACAATTATTTCCTTGAATATGTGCTTGTGGACCATCCTCATTTGGATGCAGTTGGACCATTGTCAGAAATGCGGACGTGCTGGGCCATTTAAACTGGGGCGAATTCGTACCTTATGACCATTGGCCCAAAGCTTCTGAAATGTTGATGGGCCATTCTGTAGAAATGCTATTTGTTTGCGCTTCTGTGTCCATCAATGCGTTCATTAACTTGTATGCTTGCCGTATGATAAACCTTATGTATGCAAATTGAGACATAGATTACATGCAAATAGGCTGTATGCAAATTCGAATATGTGTTACATATAAATTTAGATGAACTTGTTGATGTATGTATGTGGATTTAGAATCATGATATTCTTAGAAATAAGGGTTACTTAAGCCTGATTAAATTATCATATAAATCCTTTCATTACAAGTGGCATAAGTAAGAGACCATTCCGAACCCAACGGTTGAGGTCTTCCCTTGCGAGGGGTGAGTGCGGCCTTAAATCTCATTTTCCCGGTTCACACCGGGTGGCGACTCCATTATTCTCCGTTTAGTCCCCCGTGGCTACTCCGTACTCCCGACTGGGCCGCGAGCCCGGGACATCATGCGTCGCCCAGTTCTTGTGTTCATACACTCGCAAAATTATTACGAAAGTCGTTCTCGAATTAATTCTAAATTAATTCATTCGCTTGAATTAAAATTCAATTTTAATTCTGCGTTGAAATCTAATTTCAATTAATATATCTGATATATTATTTAAGCCCAATTAAATAAATTAAATAGAAAAATCTAATTTCACTATTAAATTTACTTTACCGATTAATTCTAAATTAACCGCGTTCTCTCTTCTCGATGAATTTAATCTCAGATAAATTCTCGACGCAATTAATCCCAGATTAATTCTTTCTCTTTTAATTAATACCAGATTAATTTATTGCCGTAATTAATCCCAGATTAATTTTCTCTCTCATAATTAATCTCAGATTAATTCTTTTGTTCGAGTCAAATCTCAACAGTGAATCTTCGGGAAGTGACCCAAGAGATCCATGGATATGTTGGCAGTAAATACGGTCATCGGACTATCCGAATACGTGCGTACCCAGTACCACGTTCTCACCGATTTACAAGACATGGTTGGCTTCTAGCAAAGCACCGTGCCTACCCAATTCTCCAGAAATATTCTTTAAAGGAATATGTAATATTTGTCAGGCGTAGCATACGTAGTATTGCGTATTGCGATTCAGTATCAGAATGTCACATGCTAGGCCTGAAGCTGGAATTGTGTCTGCCCCGTACGAAGCATATATCGGATCACTGGTAACTAGTCTCTATAATCGGATAATCATGACCTTGTCATATTATCCTGATAGCTGCAGCATACAAGAGTACCAGTTCCGTATCATGCGTGATCATCATCTCCATATGACTGAAGTGATACTTCTATCTTGACATCACATCCAATACACTACGATTCTCAGTATACCCATAAGAGACGTACACAGAACCTGTTAAAGCCCCGGACGACCAAAACCAAATATACTGATTGTCGCAAGTATTAGCGATGCAAGTCTCAGGTTAAGACCAAATACACCTACCCTGATTCAGATTCTCATAGACACATAGTCATACTACCAATGGGATTCCGATGGGTCTATCCAGAGCGAAGCTGTTTCCGTACCATCGGTAAACAGAACCTCCTATTACACTTGCATGAGTATCCAATACCCAAATATATGAGAATTATGTTGTTACGCTTCCATAACACGCACAAGTGTAATACTAGCCTATTCCTCATTATCGATGTCCAGTCTCGATAATACTACGACTATGGATATTTAATGATTAAACCTTAGTGGATTAATATTGTCTCATATCTTATTAATCCGGTACTAATCATATGGACTTTTATCATTTATAAATCTAGGTAATCCAATTACAAATGATAAAAGAGCATTTTCCTTTGTCACATAGTTAATTTGTACAACAACGCCATGTTCTATACAAATAGTGATGATATGGGTCATAATTGTCCAACAATTTTACTAACCGACCAGTGTTAGTATATCTTGACCATGAACTTTATTTGAGAATTTACAACTTATAGTGACACTTCCCAATGTCAATTACAAACTACGTTGTAACTGCGCACTACGTTGTAAATCTTAGGGTCTTTGTTTAATATATATATATATATATATCATTAAATCAGATTTAATTTCAATCTAATCGTTATTAGATCGAATACGTATATAAAAATAAGAGGTGTAACCATATATTAGTAATATTATGAAAAAATATATTGTTCGTATTCATGAATCAGACATAAATAAAATTCGGATTAGTACTCCGAACATCAACCCCAACACTGGCTATCGAAGAGGAAGAGATGTTAAATGGAAGAGGAAATGGTTGGAAATTAAAATGCAAAGGAATACGCTGAAATTATTTTCGTTCTGTGTTGAAGTCGGCCATTGAATTCGGTCTTTTTGTTTATGCATTGAATTCGCCACAATTTCTATTAGCATTTCAATTGTTTTGTCTAATTTAGCCATTTAATTTGGCTCAATCGGTCAAAGCCAATAACGATAATAAATTACTTAGTTAAATTTGAAAATTTAATTAATTACCTATTAGGCCAACTAAAATGCGGTTGCCAATGACCAAAACGATATTTAAGAAGCGCGTTTTGGAAGACACGTGGTTCTAGCGTCTATTGTATGCTAAGACACTATTTTGCCACCAGCGATCCTCTGAAGAAAATGACAATCTTGATTTGAGTTATAATGAAAAGAAGACTTGATGATGTAGGGATCAGGATCTCACCTTAAGGTCTTGAGTTCGAATCCAGAGAATGCGTTTCTTGTAAGAGTCTGGGATAGCCGTCTCCGTTTAAACCCGAAAGAGGTGGTTTGACGGCAGAGTTTCTAACGATTCAAAAAAAAAACACAACTTAACTGGAATTTTAAATAATATTGTTAATAAAAATATTTAAAATTGATTTTTAATTACATCATTAATTACTTGTCAATGTGAAAAATTATAAATTATGAAAACATTATTAATTATTTATTAGTAAAACATTAAGAGCGAAAAATGTAAAATGTAAGAATGTGAAAAGTTAAAAGAAATCTATATAATAAAGGAGAATGGTGTTGGAGGAAAGAGAGTGTATTCAACGGTTCTCTTTATGTGGCTTAATTGACGGCCCAGATCATTTCATTGGTAATTGGAGGAAAGATAGTGAATTGATTGATGGAAATGGTCAAAAAATTTCAAATTAAAAAATAGAAAGTTAAAATAAAATCATTTAATTCTTTAACACTGTATCGTAGGCACGGGCAAATACTGTAACACCGTGCCGTAGGCACGGGCATCATTTAATTAAAAAAATAAAATCATTTAATTCTGTAATACCGTGCCGTAGGCACGAGCAAATACTGTAACATCGTGCCGTAGGCACGGGCAAAAACTAGTTTATTTATAAGTGAAAAAACTTGATAGTAAAACATTATTGACCCAACGATATATAGCAAGGAAAGTGAAAAGACCTTACTTACAAAGGTAGACATGTTTAGAGATAAGGGAGCTGACGTGATAATGATGAGTACTGATAATGAATGTTAGAGAGTCCATTTGCATTTTTAAATATCTTTAGAGTTAAGGGAGCTGACGTGTATGGACTAACTTAAAACGAGGTTTTATAAATTAATAAATTAGATGATAAATAATATAGAATAGTTGCTGAGATTTTGCTTAAAGAATTGATGATAATAAACTTATTATTTACTTTCATCGATGATCACTTCCTTGATGGAGTGCAGCAACAGAGGCTTCGTTTATTACATCCAGGAAATTAGGAAAATAGGAACTGAATACTTATTCCAAATGAATAATTTTATGTAACTTGTCATTTTAGTAGTCTAGTTCAAATCTTAGGGTGATAAGAAGGTAAAAATTAAATTCGAATTTTATCCACTCATGTATTTAAAACAAATGTGAAAAAGTATGCATGGCAACGGGCCGGGCTCGGGCCGGGCTTTGCTAAGCCCGGCAAAAAAAAATTTGGCCCGGGCCCGAAAAAAGCCCGGCCCGGGCTGTCATCGGGCCGGGCCGGCCCGATCGGGCTCGGGTTCGGGCCGGGCTTGGCCCGGGCCCGATTTCTTTATTATAAAAAATTATAAAAATAAAAAATTTATTATATAAATATATATATTTTATAAATAAAAATATTTATTTATTTATTTTAAGCCCGGACCCGATTTTTTTATTATAAAAAATTATAAATATAAGAAATTTATTATATAAATATATATATTTTATAATTAAAAATATTTTATTACTTATTTTATGCCCGGGCCCGGGCTTTTTGGGTTGAGCCCGGCCCGGGCCCGAGCCCGAGTCGGGCCCCCATTTTGAAGCCCGGCTCGGGCTTTTTTCACCTCGGGCCGGGCCAAAGCCCGCCGGGCCGGGCCGAAACGGGCCGGGCCGGGCCTCGGGCTTTTTTACCATGTATATGAAAAAGGTCATGAATCTAAATAATTCTCACTTTATTATGCGATATGTTAATTACAACAATATAAATAAAATCTTGATAATTTTTTAAAGTTTTTTATTTAAAAACCTAATTAGGATAGAATTTTTAATATTTAACCTAAGCCAAATTTAAAAATTAATATTTAATCATATGAGTGTAAAATTACCAAAAAAGAAATGGAATTAAAAATATATAAAAATAAATAAACACACACCCCACGCGCCCGTCGGGGGTGTGTTTAAAAAAAAGTTTTCACTTTATTTTCAACCGTAAATGTCTCCCAAAATATAAAATGTTTCATGAAAAAATTATATAATGTCGATTTTCAAATCATAAATGTTAAAACAAGACCCATTTTTGATATGTTTCGACAAAAAAATATATATCAAAAATGACTCTTACATTTATAAGAGAATAATAATAATTTCAAACTAGTCATTTTCAAATATTCATCTCTTTTATCCGGACTCTAAATCATAATATGTAAGAATACATATAGATATTCATACCTACAACTTTCATTAACAAACCTTTCTCGATTTCAGACTTACGTAAAGTTGAAATTAGCTCCAAAATTACTGCGTCACACATACTTCAAATTAACCTTCGTTATAGTCACATTTTACCTCGGTCACATTGGTGATTAAAAGTTGCATTATGTGTGTAACATTGACGACACATTAAGCATAGTTACAATAACATTTTACTTAAATCACAAAGAACTGAGTCACAGTCATATTTTTACCCACAGTCACAATGTAACAATTCAGTCACATCTGTGAGACTGTGTGTGACCTCAGTCATATTTGTGACCTCAGTCACATTGCCGAACATAGTTATAATTGTAGCATCAGTTAAATTATAAACCTTTAATCACCTTTGTGACCTCAGACACATTAGTTAACTCAATCACATTACTGACCTTCAGTCACACTTATGACATCAGTCTTAATTTTATCTCAATCACATTATTGACCTTCGGTCACATTACCGACATTCAAACATATTAAGTACAATCACATTTGTGACCTCGGTCATATTACGATTGTAGTTTTTAACCTACAGTCACAAAATGAATGTAAATTAGGTGTGTGTCTAAGTGTGTATTTATTTAAGCACAGTTACAATGTGAAGTGATTTCATCCGTACACCAAAAACCAAAGTGGAATTAATTAGGTCGGGCCCCGGCTTTCATAAGCCCAGCCCGAGCCCGGCAAAAAAAAAGCATGGGCCCAGAAAAAACCCAGCCCGGGTGTCTTACGGGCAGGGCAGGGCTCGGGACCGGGCTTTTTTCTGGCCCGAATTTTAAAAAAAAAATTAAAAACATACGAATACAAAATATATTCACACTATTGATGGAGTTGGTGCTTGGAGTGCCAATCCGATTTGTACATTTTATTAATAAAATAACTACATTTTTCATTTCATACTTAATAATAGTATTGTCATTATGCGTATTAGATTGATGTATAGATATGCTAAGAATGACATCGACCTTAGAATAGTTTTAACACTAGGTGTAAACTATTCTTAAAGTAAATATTCATAGTCGTTGGTTTTGGAATACGATCGAATTCCTATAACCTAGAAGACTGGCACATGTCGTATATTGGAATTGGAGTTTCAATGGTTTAACGCGATGTACCATGAGTTTTGGAAACTCGTATAGACATGTGGGTATTCGTTGAAGCGAATACTGAATGCTTACAGGCGATTCCTAATAGTTGGAAGTACACACCACCGTCAATATGAATCACCTCAAGTCGAGTAGCATATGTAATCATTTGACTATAGGATAACATTAATTTTGTGTGAGATCCTCCACACTTAGATGTCATGTATGTCAGAAACCTTTCATGGTCTGGTCTCTAGATGTTCATTGGGTGTGGACCGATGCACTCAGTAATCAAGTGCGAAGCAAGATAGGATTTGTCGGCCCGTATGTGTACCATAAGGGGTTTAGGTATCCATGTTAGTAAAGTCACGATTCTTAAATCTTTGGCCAAAGTCGATCACCTAGGGTGGATCGCATCAGTTATGAAGAATCATGGACATGTCGACATGAGATGTGCGTCTTGGAAACTTGACGGTATATTCTATGTTTCCTAGTCACAACTCGGATAGCCTACGACGGAGGGATTTTTTAAACATATGTGATGACCTCGACTTGTATAGTTCAGAAAGGTTGTTCGTGTTCTTCGCGAATTCGGAGGTGGCCGAATTACGTACATATTAGCTAGGCTTATATGACGAACGTGTCTGAACTTAGAGAGTCCCAATATGAAGTGTACTCGTTGAGCACTTAGGTAACCGATTAATTTTGATAAAAGATCATATTCGATATTATAATTATCAACTAAGATAATCAAGTGTTATTGGATAACATTGATTATTTACTTTGACCTAATTGGATTAATTCAATAATTACGCAAGTGCTTAATTGTAAAATCATAATTATCTCCATCATTGGAGGATATTATGGTAATTGTAAGTTTGTAATAATATGTGGTTTTGGCTTGATTTAATTGGATTAAATCAATGTGGCAAACATTTAACTAATCCATTTCCTAATCATTGGCTTGATTTAATTGGATTAAATTAAAGTGGGAGACAATGGAGATTAGTCACACCTAATTATACATATTTGGACATATTAGATTAAACCCACTTAAAAGTGATTATAACTTTTATTAATTAAAAATTGCCTAAGTTTTGCTATAAATAGCAAGCTTTATTAAGGTTTTAATTACAAGTTAAAATACAAGCATAAGTAAATTCTTGAGAGATTAGCCTAAGTTAGAGAAGTGTTTAGAGAAACTTGTGAGGTCTCTATAACATTTCATCTAGGAGAAATCAAGATTGGATCTTGAAGTGAAGCTTGGTTGCATTGGAAACAAGATTGGATCTTGGAGACAAGCTTGCACACCTTGGAGGTTCTCCAATAACTTCAACAAATGAGAAGTAGATTGGATCTTGCATCAAACCTACTAGGTAATGTTTGATCTTCTTATAAGCTATGTTCATTTGTGTATTAGATGCATGATCACATAGCTTAATTTTGAATAAGGCTAATCAATTGTGTTAGGATATTTTCGAAGTATAAACACAACATGCTTGTAATTAGGTCAAAGATGTTCATGTTGGATATGGAACAATTAATAAGAGTTTGGAACTCTAAATTAAAGTTTATAGCAATGGCTACCATTCTAGATTCACTTGACCACATTTAGGTGGACTACAATTGTTCAAGAGACATTTCTAATTGGGATTCTAAAATGGTTTGTGTATTGGATTCAAAATTTAAGCAAATGCGTATTTAGAATAAATTTATGTTTTTTTGGAAAAATATTTGATATTTTGAAAAACTTGATTTTTATTCTATAACATATGTTAATGTTGGTTTTGAAATTAAAAATTAATTTTGGGTGTTTTTGAAGTGTTTAGTGAAGACCAGAAGCAATTAGGGTAATAGACCCTAATTGCATCAGCTCTCTGGAAATTTTCAAAAGAGCTGAGCAATTGAAGAGAAAGCAAACAAATGAAAAAAAAAAACAAAGGGGATGTTGTTTGCGATGTGGTATATCATGTTTCGGGTGTATATGACATCTCTCTCACAACAGTTGGGTCCCACACAGTTGTGGGACCCAGCTGTTATGAGAGAGATGACATATACACCCGAAATATAATATAATTTTTCACTGTTTGCACATTACAGTGCGCGCGCAGTGCGCTCGAGAATTTTGTTTTGCTTCATTTTTTTAGTTTACGGACTCTAATTCAGCCCCGGTTTTTTCCTATACACTCGTAATGGAATATAGTATTTCATTAAATGATTTAAAATTATACTCATACTTGATATCCACGTGTTAGACCCATTTTCGCTGCCCGGGGCACCGATCCGACCCTAGGGGTTTCACAACTGCCCCAACAGAATGGTATCAGTAGCAAAGGCTTAACCACAGAACACATATTTTGAATCTATGCCATAGTAATTTTAATTTAATTATGCATAAGACATATTAGATATGCATTGCATGTTTTAAATTAAAACTTTGACCTAATTAAGTTAATGACTTGATTGTCATAAATCTCCCGTGATCAGGTGATTACTTTTAAGTAATAGTATTAATAATGTTGGAGCATTATTGGATGGTTCGTCTTGTCAATACGAAGATGAATGAGTTCTTACTACTTATATCCAATATCGTCATTAGTGTAAGGGATAAGTGCTCGGAACTTAGGTCGCTCCGGTAAAACATTAGATGTAGCGTGATGAGTTGACGTAGTCACCCAATATCGTCATTAGTGTGAGGGTGTATATACGAAGCTCATTAGTGCACATTGACAAGTATACACCTAGAACACGTCTTAATCCAATATCGTCATTAATGTGAGGATAAGAAACGGTTCAGGACCAAACCAGAAGTCACATGAAGTGATTGACCTTGGAGGTATACCTAATGAGTTTACAAAGGCCAATATCGTCATTAGTGTGAGGCTGGAGTAAATGTCATGGGATCCACTTCCTGCTATGAAATTTTGATAGTCAAATTTCTATTTTTCCGTTAAGGGAGATTACAGAATTACGTAAAGTAGTGGGAGGGCACTAATAGATTTAAAATTCCATAATCAATTAGTGTTATCACTTTTGAAATGAAAATTGTTCTGCTACTACTCAAAAATGTTGTCTTGTAGATGGCTGTCGTTAATCCGTTGATGAAACTTGTGGATTCCTATAAGCTAAAAGGAGCCGAAAACTATTTCGAATGGGAAATGAACATACGCCTTGTCTTGGAGTATGAAAAGTTGACTTATGTCACGATCAATCCACTGCCTGTTAATATCGATCCTGACTCCACTCCAGAAGAGCGAGAAACTTTTGATAGATGGAAGGATGATAACCTAAAGGTGAAATCCTACATCTTAGGATCGATGGTTCCAGATTTGCTGAGACAGTACAAAGAAGTACCGGATGCTTGGAGCATCATGCGAACACTCAATGAGTTGTTCGAGGCAAATCAAGAGATGAAACTTTATCGTAGGTCTAAAGAATTATTTCGTGCTGAACTCAAGGAGGGATGAGCTGTCAGCACTCATGTTTTGAACATGATCGACCGGCTTCGATATCTGGAACGACAAGGCATTGTGTTTGATGAATGGCTGGGCCGTAATTTGATTCTGTCTTCTTTGTCTGGTTCTTATGCTGGCTTTGTATTGAATTTCCATATGCATTCGATGCAAGCCATATACGAATAACTTCATAACATGCTACGCATGGCGGAGCAAGATTTGAAGAAAGGCAACCCCACATTGTATCTCCATGGTGGAGCTGGCTCTTCAAAGACTTCTGGGAAGTCAAAGAAAATCAAGATGGGGAAGAAGATAATATCAAAGAAAAACTCCAATAAGCGCAAAGGCGCAAAATCGAAAGTAGCTCGTGATCAATATCTACAATGCAAGAAGTCTGGACATTGGAAGAAGAACTGTCCAGAGCTTAAAGCAGGACCCTCAGGTACGCTTTGTATTTTTCCAATTATTGACATCACATTAGCCTTAGATGCAAATAGTGGATGGGTGTCAGACACTGGCAGTCCTACTCATATTTGTAATTCCCTGCAGGAAATGAGGGTTAAAAGAAGGCTGAATAAATGGGAGATCCAGCTTAGAGTTGGCAATGGCGAGACATTGGATGTCAATGCCATATGAACTGTTATCTAGATCTCCCAAATGGATGTAAATTAGATTTGCATGACTGTTATTATGTTCCCTCACTTATCAGACAAAAATATCACTGCCAATATTATATAAAGAGAGATATAAAATAAACATTAAGGATGAAACTTTATGTTTGTATGATAAAGAAAATTTATTGAAATGTGAATGTTCTTTATCAAACGATCACTATATTTTGGAAACATGTAGAGATGTCTTTAATATAGAGAAAAATACAAGTAGGAAGTCTGAACTAAATAATATTGAATTATGGCATATGAGATTGGGCCACATAAGTGTTAGACGTCTATCCAAATTGGTAAATGATGGTTTGATTGAAAATCTTACTATAGATCCTTATCTGATTTGTGAGTCATATATCAAAGGAAATATGACAAATGCCCCATTTCAAGGTGTTGGACACTGTAGACACCTGCATTTTTTCATATCATGCCCAATGACGAGTCTCGTAAGGAGGCACTACCTTTTCATGTCATGGAAGTTGCAGGAAACGGACGTCGGAAGGGTAAAGTCGGAAATCGGAATTATTGTTGGATTTAACTTGGTTATCTAGCTTCGATTTGCTCGTTGGATCTCCGCGTATGCTCGGCCCAAGAACCTATAAGCCACTTACCAAATCCATGCACCAAGCCCAAGTATCCAAGCCCACCAAAAAGAATCAAACCCATGCCCAACACCACACCTCACGCCCATCACCACCAAAATTAACCAAATACACATCAAATTCCACTCACACACCACCAACTCACTTCCACTCACACAACACTTGCACACCTCACTTCCACTCACAAAACATGTACAACTCACTTCCACCTCCAACAAAGCCTACCTAACCCACTAACTAGCACCCATTACCCTTTGCATACACACATTTACGCACAAAAACCTCTCAAATACACAAACCACCAACATTCCACTAAAACCAACCCTACACCCTTTAATGGCCTCCCTCACCAAGTCAAGGACTCCCCCACACCATTAACTCCTTGCACCACCATCCCACCACCTTTGATTCATTTTCAAATCACCCTTTTGTATATGTCAACAAAGCCATCCAATTATGCATTAGATTTCAACCAAGTTTGGTATCAAATTAATTGCCCTTGGCCTACCTATTAAATTCACTCCAAATTGCCTATATAAACTCTCATTTTTCAGCCTTGGGGGAGGGGCACACACCTAGAAAAACATCAAGCACATAAGGAGCACATATAGCATACACCTAGGAGATACCTAGGACAGATGGAGCACATATGCAGCAACACTTAGGACGTGAATAGCACACAAAGTCCTCTCCTCTCAAGCCGGAAAGACAGTAGCAACACAGCAGCAAAGCGAAGGGAAAACAGTGAGCAAATCAGCGGGATAACCAAGGAAAAGGGGAACCACCGAACCAGAAAAGTTGCGGAGCATCAACCCTTCCGGCGGCCGTGAAACGCGCTTCCAAAAGACAAGGAAAAGGTTAGACCTGAGGGCATATGATACTTATCTTCTTCGCATGATTTGATAATTTAGAAAGCATGTTAATTATGATATTTAAGTATGCATGATTTAGAAAGCATGTTAATGGTGTGATGTGATTCCGGATGGACGGAATATGTGTTATTTCTTGTGGTATATCGGATGGAAACTCGGACATAAATTCCGTAGCCGAATCCGAATGGACGGTAATGCGGTTTGTACTCGGGACACAATGCCACGTACCACTTGAAAGACACACGTATTCCGTTTCATCCAAATTTATGTTTGAGCATGATTTAGACTAGTGTGTGAGTTTGTTTTATAGTGTATTGCATGCATGATTAGGATGTTTAACATGTTATAGTTTTGTGCATATTTTGTTGTGATTGAGCATGATTTAATTGTTTAGTATGTTAATCTTTATGCATGATTTAAGGATCCATGTGTTTAGATATGTCGTTGTGGTGATCTTGTTTGAATAACGCATCCAGAACTGCATGAATATATGTAATCTGCCAGTTCCCGTTCGAACGCGTTATCGAACGCATCACGAACGAGAACCTTCTGTCTCTACCGTTCGAACGCGTTATCAAACGCTACTCGAGCGCACACACATCTGTAGCATCAGGTCTCATTCTGTTCGAACGCGTTTTCGGACGCACTACGAACGAGAACCTACTGCCTCATTTCCGTGCGAACGCGTATCGGACGCCACACGAACGAGGACCTTCTGTCTTGACCGTTCGAACGCGTTTACAAACGCAACGCGAACGCTTACGGTCTTCATATACTACATCATGACATGTCTATCTTAACATATAGTTATCCCCTTGAATCTCATGCATTTGTATTACTTCTTTAGTCATCTATTTCTGTTATGCACTTGAATACCTTTTCTTAGTATGTATATTTGTAAGAATGTTCCTTGTTTGTGCCTTTGTGAAGTTGCATGCCTTTGAAATGTTAATTTGTCTTCATGCTTGAATTTGGACATAGATTATATATGAATAGGATGCATGCAAACATGAAAATATGCTAAATACATGGGATTCGTATATGGAAATTTAAGTGTAAGTTTTATTGCTATGCATGTGAATCTAGAAGTATGATACCCTTGGAAATGAATGTTACTCAAGCATGATTAAGTTATTACATAAATCCTTTCATTACAAGTGACATAAGTAAGGGACCATTCCGAACCCAACGGTTTGAGGTCTTCCCTTGCGAGGGGTGAGTGCGGCCTTAAATCTCATTTTCCCGGTTCACACCGGGTGGCGACTCCATCATTCTCCGGTTTAGTCCTCGTGGCTACTCCGTACTCCCAACTAGGCCCTGAGTCTAGAACAGCATGCGTCGTCCAGTTTATGTTGTCTACAGTCTGGCGACTCCACTGGGGATAGAGAATCGGCCTCGAAACATGTCTTGTAATGGTTGGATTTGTGTTTTAATTAACCATGTTTACTGTAAGTTTAAAGAATTTAATCAAAGACATTGTTAGGGCTAGGTGATGTTTGGTGTCTTCCTTCACTCACTACCTTTTTACAAGGAAAAGCTGTGAAGGCACCTAGATAATCATTTTCCTAGGGGATGGTTGGTGTCTTCCTTCACTCACTACCTCTTTATAAGGAAAAGCTGCGAAGGCATCTAGATAATCATCTCATGTGATAGACTAATTTGGAGGACTCGTTGTTTATTCCTGTCACCAAGCGATAAGAGCCTAAGGGGCTTGGGTATCCACAGCGAGCCTTGCTCCGCCCTCCCTCTGGGGAATCTACAACGGGAAGTCCATTTGACAGTTAGTCACATACCTTAACTTGTTGACATATAAGGTGCACTCACTTGGTCGTTTGAACCCTTGAATGGGGAGTCCTAGTTGTGAGTAATCCTTTTGTCAATAAGGGCCTTTGTTTACATTCTTGAAACCTACACATGAACCTTTGTTTTTATGACCTTTAGAAAATTATTTACTATTACTTGTGCTTATGGGCCATTTCCATTTGGAGGCAGTTGGACCTTTTATCAGAAATGCGAACTTGTTGGGCCATTTAAACTGGGGCGAGTTCGTATCTTATGACTATTAGGCCCAAACCTCTAAAATGTCGATGGGCCATTTTGTAGAAATTATCATTTCATGTTTGCATCATCTTTGTTCTATGCTTGTGTTTGGGAACATTGTCGCTTGGATCTATTTGGACCACTTGTCATGGGATATGGGCTTGTTGGGCCATTTAAACTGGGACAAGAACGTATGTCATGTCTATTGGGCCAAAGGCTTCTAAGTGATTAATGAGCCGTTTTGTGATTGTGTTCGGAACGTTACTATTTGGATTTAGTCGGGTCCTTTGCCATGAGATGTGAACTCATTGGGCCATTTAAATTGGGATGGGTTCACTCCTATGATAATTAGCCCGAAAGATTCTAAAATAATAACGAGCCGACTTGTTTGAGAGTTTTAACTTATTATGTTATATATATCTCATGTACCTCATGCATACATGCATCATGCTAACCCTTATGTTTTAAAAGCCATCATAGATACCCGTTGGGTTAGGGAAGGGAAAAGACTCACCAAGAAGACAGTAACAACCATGAGTGGATCAGAAAATGAGATATCCCGCGTGGATCAACTAGAGAACAATCTCACCAAGGTTACTGAACAGTTGCAAGCCTTGGCTATTGCTATGGCTAATATGGTTGTGCCCCGTGCTGGGGGAAGCTCTGAAAATGAGAGGCGTGAAGAGCCTCCGAACAAGACTAGTGATGACATCCCCGCTTTTGATGATGATATGGCTGATTATGCCGCTGAGAGAACAGTTGGGTCTCGGGCAGAATTGCAGAAACTTCGGGATCAGGTTGAGTCAGTTACCCGAAAAATGAGGGGTAAAAATGAAGATTTGCTGGATTATGACACACTGACCTTCGAGGAACAGTTACCAGCACAGTTCAAGATGCCTGATATGGCTAAGTTCAATGGGAATGGAGATCCAATAGTGCATCTCCGACAGTTTGTATCGGTCATGAGTTCAGTTGGCTTATCTCAGCGCCAAGTGCAGAAGATGTTTGGAATGTCGCTCGAGGGAGCACCCGTAGTATGGTATCACAGCCTTGAGAAAAAGGTTAAGGAAGATTGGAGAGAACTAGCTGATGCTTTTCTAAAGCAATATGTTACTGATCTGGAGATTGATCTGTCACTCCGAGATCTGGAGAATATTAAACAGAGGCCGGAAGAGAGCTTCAAAGACTATGTAGATCGCTGGAGGAGTCAGCTTCTGAAAATGCAGACTCGACCCTCAGAGAAAGACCAGATAAAGATGATCATCAAGGGCACCAAGCCCTCTATTTATGGTAAGCTGAGGAGGATGACCTCCATGATCACGGATTTTCGACAGTTGAGGGAAACTGTCATGGACATTGAAGAAGAGGAAACTGAGAATAGGAAGTTCTATGGCCAGAATAAAAGAACTTTTGGAGGGCCTTCAGAGACCAAGCCCACACTACTGTTGAGATCGCTACCGTCAAGAGCAGACGATTCTCCAATTTGGGTAGACCTATGTCTAAGGTGCTTGAAAAACTGAAGACGCAAGGACTTCTAAAACCTCTAGAACCCAGACCAATTCCTAACCCTGTGCCACACTACTTTGACCTAAACCAATACTGCCACTTCCACCAGCAGAAAGGCCACGACACTGACAACTGCCCCCGCCTTAGACATGAAATCCAAAACCTCATTGACGCTCATAAAATACCCGACCCAGAAAAGGAACAACCAAACACATACAGAAACCCTCTACCCAACTACATGATCAACTCCGGTCTACCCGAAAGCTTTGTCCTCCAAACTCTCAACCACCCAGTTTCTTACATGAGAATAGAAGATGGCAGTAACGAAGAGCCATAGGCTGAAGAAGAAAACAATGTCGTAGACAATGAAGATGTTTTCCCCGGTTTATTTGATTACAAATCTACATTTTAAGACATTGGTTTTGTTCGAACCTCTTTCATGATAATAAAGAAGTTCATTTCACTTACTTGCCTGAGTCTCTTTCGTTAACCTGCACCATATGAGTATATTTGACAACCATGATACCATGATATTCAGTGACACTCAGAACACGGGGAATCCCCGAAGGAAGAATAGCTATTCAGAAATTGGGAAACAGGGAAGTGAGACTGTCGGATTTAAAAGAGAATGAGTTCACCCAGTCAATCGATGAAGACAGATTGAAGCAGTTTTCAGCCTAAGAAAGAAAAGACCGAGCGGTCACCAAAGGGATTAACAGAAGACCTAACCCAACGGGATAGGAAATTCATCCATGCATACATGCATACACGTAACCTGCATCCCTTGTTTTGTGTTTTATTTTTGCAGATTTCAAACAAAAGAAAACCAATAGGGGTGAACAGAAACGTATGGCGTCAAGGAGCACAATGAGGATCCAATCCATCATGAACAGGTTTCAAAAGAAGAAAATAAGAGAAAGCGGCAAAAGCAAGCCAACCAGAAACAACAACAGTGTTAGAGATAAATCAAAATCGGTATTATCAATCTCAGGAATGAATCAGAATCAGTATTAATCTCCAGGGGGCGAAGCCCACATTATCAGCAGTTGAAAAGAGGAATTTCAAAGAAGGAGATAAAGTCCTTGATGGCTAAGCATATGTCCGGTGATGATATTGTATACTGTGGGGAGAAACCCTAGAAACAATAAGTGCGGGACGCACTCTCTTCCGGTATTTTGAAAGGATTGATCTCGGCTAGACTCACGAGCACCTGATTACGGGATCCCAGTAGTAGAAGCCTGAGTAGTTACTGAGGTGACTAGTTGAAGAGATGACGAATCGGTGAATGACCGTTTGCCTAGGTGTCCACCCTGATTTACTAATGCTATGATATATGATATGGTTGGAAACAAAGAAAAAGTCTCTGCAATGAAAAGGAAAAGAAAAATAGACCGCCTATAACCAATAAGCGTGAAGCTACCCATGGGCGAGTATTAGGACCACCATGAGGAGAAATGCTACCTTAAAGGGTAGGTGTGTCAAAAAAAAAAAAAAAAAAAAAAAAGAGAAGAAAGAGACCAAAGAAGAAAGATGAAGACCATATCATGTTGAGTATGCTGAAGTAATCACGGAATGTGATTAAGACATCCAAGTTGGTTAGACCCATGGTTCGATTCTCCGAAGCGAAATCACCAAAATTGACTTACTTAAGGAACAAGCTGCGAAAGAGCCTTAGCACACACACACTAGGAGTCTAGTTCAGATCACCCATTCAGAAGAATGGATTTGAATATATCGAGTACTTTGAAGGTTCTCGGGTTTTGAGGACGAAAATATGTTTAGCTACAAGGGCTATCTCGAGGAGAAGCAATACAATAAGTTGGAAAAATAAAAAATCTGGGGCGAGGCTCCACGTCTTTATCAGCTTGGGGGCGAGGCTCCATGTCAGTATCAGTTTGGGCGAGGCCCATATCAGTATCAGCTTGGGGGCAAGGCTCCACACCATACAGTTCAGGAACAAAGCCACAGAGTCAGCACAGAAGGAATAAAGCCTTCAATCAGTACAGTTTGGGGAATAAAGCCTTAAATCAATACAGTTTGGGAACAAGACTCACACACATGAACAAGACCTGCAATTTGGGAACAAGACCTACACACACAGGAACAAGACCTGCAGTTTGGGAACAAGACCTGCAGTTTGGGAACAAGACCCACCCACAGGAACAAGACCTGCAACTCAATTTGGGAACAAGACCCACACACAGAACAGGAACAAGACCTGCAATTTGGGAACAAGACCCACACACACAGGAACAAGACCTGCAGTTTGGGAACAAGACCCACCCACAGAACAAGACCTGCAACTCAATTTGGGAACAAGACCCACACACAGAACAGGAACAAGACCTGCAATTTGGGAACAAGACCCACACACACAGGAACAAGACCTGCAGTTTGGGAACAAGACCCACCCACAAGAACAAGACCTGCAACTCAATTTGGGAACAAGACCCACACACAGAACAGGAACAAGACCTGCAAATTGGGAACAAGACCCACACACAGAACAGGAACAAGACCTGCAAATTGGGAACAAGACCCACACACACAGGAACAAGACCTGCAGTTTAGGAACAAGACCCACCCACAGGAACAAGACCTGCAACTCAATTTGGGAACAAGACCCACACACAGGAACAAGACCTGCAATTCAAGAACAAGACCCACAACTCAGGGAACAAGACCATTATCTCAACTCAAAACGGGAACAAGACCCACAACTCAGGGAACAAGACCATTATCTCAACTCAAATTGGGAACAAGACCCACAACACGACACAACTCAGCTCATTTTCAGGAATAAAGCCCAGAGGTCGAGGCACCTCGCCATCATATCAATTCAGTTCGAATAACAGGTAAGTCAGGTGGCAGCTGGCGAGCCAGGTAAGTAAAAATGCATTGCACGTAACTTTGATAGAATTGTCATTGTCACACACACTACAAGTCCCATCAAAGTGGGGGCGACTGTAGACACTGCATTTTTGCATATCATGCCCAATGACGAGTCTCGTAAGGAGGCACTACCTTTTCATGTCATGGAAGTTGCAGGAAACGGACGTCGGAAGGGTAAAGTCGGAAATCGGAATTATTGTTGGATTTAACTTGGTTATCTAGCTTCGATTTGCTCGTTGGATCTCCGCGTATGCTCGGCCCAAGAACCTATAAGCCACTTACCAAATCCATGCACCAAGCCCAAGTATCCAAGCCCACCAAAAAGAATCAAACCCATGCCCAACACCACACCTCACGCCCATCACCACCAAAATTAACCAAATACACATCAAATTCCACTCACACACCACCAACTCACTTCCACTCACACAACACTTGCACACCTCACTTCCACTCACAAAACATGTACAACTCACTTCCACCTCCAACAAAGCCTACCTAACCCACTAACTAGCACCCATTACCCTTTGCATACACACATTTACGCACAAAAACCTCTCAAATACACAAACCACCAACATTCCACTAAAACCAACCCCCTACATCATTTAATGGCCTCCCTCACCAAGTCAAGGACTCCCCCACACCATTAACTCCTTGCCACCACCATCCCACCACCTTTGATTCATTTTCAAATCACCTTTTGTATATGTCAACAAAGCCATCCAATTATGCATTAGATTTCAACCAAGTTTGGTATCAAATTAATTGCCCTTGGCCTACCTATTAAATGCACTCCAAATTGCCTATATAAACTCTCATTTTTCAGCCTTGGGGGAGGGGCACACACCTAGAAAAACATCAAGCACATAAGGAGCACATATAGCACATATAGCATAAACCTAGGAGATACCTAGGACAGATGGAGCACATATGAAGCAACACTTAGGACGTGAATAGCACACAAAGTCCTCTCCTCTCAAGCCGGAAAGACAGTAGCAACACAGCAGCAAAGCGAAGGGAAAACAGTGAGCAAATCAGCGGGATAACCAAGGAAAATGGGAACCAGCGAACCAGAAAAGTTGCGGAGCATCAACCCTTCCGGCGGCCGTGAAACGCGCTTCCAAAAGACAAGGAAAAGGTTAGACCTGAGGGCATATGATACTTATCTTCTTCGCATGATTTGATAATTTAGAAAGCATGTTAATTATGATATTTAAGTATGCATGATTTAGAAAGCATGTTAATGGTGTGATGTGATTCCGTATGGACGGAATATGTGTTATTTCTTGTGGTATATCGGATGGAAACTCGGACATAAATTCCGTAGCCGAATCCGAATGGACGGTAATGCGGTTTGTACTCGGGACACAATGCCACGTACCACTTGAAAGACACACGTATTCCGTTTCATCCAAATTTATGTTTGAGCATGATTTAGACTAGTGTGTGATTTGTTTTCTTATGCATGATTAGGATGTTTAACATGTTATAGTTTTGTGCATATTTTGTTGTGATTGAGCATGATTTAATTGTTTAGTATGTTAATCTTTATGCATGATTTAAGGATCCATGTGTTTAGATATGTCGTTGTGGTGATCTTGTTTGAATAACGCATCCAGAACTGCATGAATATATGTAATCTGCCAGTTCCCGTTCGAACGCGTTATCGAACGCATCACGAACGAGAACCTTCTGTCTCTACCGTTCGAACGCGTTATCAAACGCTACTCGAGCGCACACACATCTGTAGCATCAGGTCTCATTCTGTTCGAACGCGTTTTCGGACGCACTACGAACGAGAACCTACTGCCTCATTTCCGTGCGAACGCGTATCGGACGCCACACGAACGAGGACCTTCTGTCTTGACCGTTCGAACGCGTTTACAAACGCAACGCGAACGCTTACGGTCTTCATATACTACATCATGACATGTCTATCTTAACATATAGTTATCCCCTTGAATCTCATGCATTTGTATTACTTCTTTAGTCATCTATTTCTGTTATGCACTTGAATACCTTTTCTTAGTATGTATGTTTGTAAGAATGTTCCTTGTTTGTGCCTTTGTGAAGTTGCATGCCTTTGAAATGTTAATTTGTCTTCATGCTTGAATTTGGACATAGATTATATATGAATAGGATGCATGCAAACATGAAAATATGCTAAATACATGGGATTCGTATATGGAAATTTAAGTGTAAGTTTTATTGCTATGCATGTGAATCTAGAAGTATGATACCCTTGGAAATGAATGTTACTCAAGCATGATTAAGTTATTACATAAATCCTTTCATTACAAGTGACATAAGTAAGGGACCATTCCGAACCCAACGGTTTGAGGTCTTCCCTTGCGAGGGGTGAGTGCGGCCTTAAATCTCATTTTCCCGGTTCACACCGGGTGGCGACTCCATCATTCTCCGGTTTAGTCCTCGTGGCTACTCCGTACTCCCAACTAGGCCCTGAGTCTAGAACAGCATGGGTCGTCCAGTTTCTGTTGTCTACAGACACCGTGCTGGAGATTTACTGGAGGTAATACACATCGATGTGTGTGGTCCATTAAGTCATGCCGCTCATGATGGTTCCACATACTTTGTGACTTTCTCAGATGACAAGTCTAGATATGGATATGTCTATCAAATGAAACATAAGTCGGAAACATTTGACAAGTTCAAAATATTCCGAAACGAAGTAGAAAAACAAACCAGTAAATTCATCAAATGTCTTAGATCAGATCGAGGCGGTGAATACATGAGTGAAGAATTCAGAAATTATTTAAGGGAGAATGCAATTCTCGCCCAATATAGCCCACCAGGAACACCTCAACACAATGGAGTGTCTGAGCTTAGAAATCGTACTTTATTGGATATGGTGCGAGCAATGATGAGCTATACAGATCTTCCTTATTACCTTTGGGGTTACGCTTTACAAACTACTGCCTACATATTTAATAGGGTGTTGGGGTTGGTGCTTAGAGCGCCAATCCGGACCGTATTTATGTCTGATTCATGAATACGAACATCCTCTTATTCCATAATATTACTTATTATGGTTGCACCTCTTGTTCTTATATACGTATTCGATCTGATTACGATTAGATTGAAACTAAATGTGGTTTAGTGATATGTATATATTAGACAAAGGCCCGTAATATATAATGCAGTACACAGTTACAAAGTTAGTTTGTAATTGACATTGGGAAGTGTCACTGCTATATGAATATTATCAAACATAGTTCCTGGTCAAGATTTGCTAACACGGGTCGGTTAGTCAAATCCGTTGAGACCAGTACATGTCGTATATCGAGACTTGGTCCGATGGTTTATCCCAATGAACCATGAGTCTATGGAGACTCGTATAGACGTGTAGGTGTTTATAGTGGATAAACACTGAACGGCTCACCGAAGATTCTTAATGGATGGTACACCAACGTCAATAAGAATCTTCTCGGGTTGAGTAGCATAGTGGTCCTTCGACTTGAGACACCACTGTGGATGTATGAGACATCTTCCACACTTAGATGGCAGTCACGTCACCGATCTATTTAGATCAGACCTCCGCCTGTTCGTTGGGTGTGGATCGATCCTCAGGATATCCTGTGTGTGTCAAGATATGATCCGTCAGTTCTGTGTACAGAGCATAGGTAGTCCATATATAATTAGCAGTCTGTTAAATCTGTGGCCACAGTATACATCGGAAGTAAGTTCCGAGTGTTATTTAAAGATTGTTAATTGATACGTCGACGAGATAATACCTATAGAGATTTGACGTTCACATCTATATCTCTGGGATTATCTGGATACCTGTGACGGAGGGATTATACGTATGCAATGACCTCGACCTGTATGATTCAGCGAGATTATCCGTGATCGTCGTAATCTACGGGTGGATAGATTATGGACACGAAATTGGATTTCGTGACGGATATACCTGAATCTAGAGAGTCTCAATAATGAAACATACTCGTAGAGCACTAGAGCAACATTTATGAATAATGATGATTATTTATAAATCGTTTAATCGTTAAACGAAAATACATGCGAACGGGCCGAACCGTCATTTCCTAATTAATGTGTATTTGTATTTAATATATGATATTATTAAATACACATTAATAATAGTCAAGTAATGTATTTGACATATATCATCAATATATGTATTTGAGATATTTAAAGTAAATATAATACATATATTTGATATATTTGTATTTAATTAATTATTTAATTATTTAATTGTTAAATGATTAATATAATTAAAATATAAATATATCACCAAATGATAAAGTTAGGAAATGATTATAAGTGTAAATGTTTGACTTTACATTAAAGGAAAATGTTGTCAAATTGATTTTGACTTCTTAAGATATTTGTTCAAAATTGTTTGAAAATAAAAATATCTTTTTCCTTTATTTCTTCATAACTTCGGCCATACACTTAAAATATAAGAGTTATATTATTCTTAGTTGCATTTGTTGACTTAATTAAATATCTAATAAAGTGTTATTAAGATATTTATGCAAGTTGATTAAATGTAAAGTGAAATGAAATTGAAATTACAAAACTTGTATTTCCTTTAGTGAATTTCGGCCAAGGCCATTTTGATACAAGTATATATTGTTTTTTCATTTCATTCTTCATAACCTAATACACTTTAAAAGAAAACTCCATTAATGGAAACCAAAGAAAGCTTGTGAGAAAGAAAGAAGAAACCAAAGAAAGCTTGGATTTTAGTAAGTTTTTCCAACTTGCTATTAGAAAGGAAAATGTTCCTTAGGATCTAGGCTTTAACATATGATGTTCTTAGGTTATTTCTTTCTTTATTCTTTGTGTTTTTGATGATGGAAGTTTTGGTGAAAGTGTTGAGCATGTGTGATGAAGGAAGATTGTGACTATTGTAGTTATAAGCTTTCTTTTAAGGTTTTGGAAACCAAGTTGCTAATCTAGAGTTGTTGACCCACTCTTAGATGACCTAGATTTGATCTTGAGTTGTTTCATTGTGTTGAGACTTTGATTGGATGGAAGAAACATGATTGAAGTAATTGATTTAACCAATTTGGTCTAATTTGTCCAATTTGAAGAAATTGAAAAATTAGGGTTCATGACCAATTCCAAATTTGGGGATTTTCATATATGTTGTGTATTTGTGTGTGTATATGATGCATATAAAGTTTCATGTTCATTGGATTACATCTTGATGTGTTTTGATGCATGAAATGACAAAATGCACAAATTGCCCACCATTGGGAGCATTCGGTCAAGTGAGTCAAAATTTGGGGATTTGGTTGCTTTTGGTGTTTTGATGTTTTGAACATGCTAAGTTCATCTTAGAAATGATTTAGAATCATTCAAAATTGATTAGATCAATTTCGGACTAAAATGGACAAAATACCAATGTAAGGGCATTTCGGTAAATTCACTTGAATATGATTCATTTGAATTTTATTTCATAATTTGATTATTGGATAATTAAATAAATATGTTTATTTAATTAATCTGAGAAAAAGTTTTGAAATCGGAAGATACGATCTTCCGCCGCTTCAGCTGCGTTACCGGATTCTGCCCCTAAAACCCCTACAAAATGGTATCAGAGCGAGTCTGATTCTAGGCCTCCATAAATGATTAGCTTGTTTTATTAAATGTTTAATCATGTTGTCTTAACTTTATACATGCATGTTATAATCTAATTTGATTAGATTTAGGGTGTATGACACTTAATGGAATATCCCCGCTTAATAAGGTTTTAAAGTAACTAGTATTTGGAATACTTGTTTCTTGGTCCGTCTTGTCAATACGGTTTATAAATATCTTTTCGTTGACTACATCCGAGACCGTGCCTCTGCTGTGAGGGTGTAGCTGATAGAAATTTATTTATGCCGAATGTATATTAGATACTAGATAAATTCAAGCGAAAGCGGAATCCTGAACGTGCCCTAGCTGTCAAGGTTACGCAAGTAACTTGAGTTTATCATTGACAAGTTTAACCTTGGTACGTCTCCTTGTGGGCCTGCCTTCGCAGCGACAACGAGAAATGTTGGACAGTTATGACCCATAGCGTCACTATTTGTACATATCATAGTGTTGTTGTACAAATTAACTATGTAACAAAGGAGATTGCACTCTTATCATTTATGATTAGATCACCTTAGATATATAAATGATGGGAGGTCCTTATGATTTGTTCCTAGATTGAGAATGATATGAGACAGTATCAATCAACGAATGATAAATCATTGAACATCCCTAGTCAAAGCATTGTCGAGATTGGACATCGATAGATGCGTAAAAGACTAGTATTACACTTGTGCGTGTTATGTGAGACATAACGGCATAGTTCTCGTATATCTGGGTATAGGATACTCAGGCAAGTGTAATAGGAGGTTGTGTTTCACCGATGGTACGGGAAACAGCTTCGCTCTGGATTAGACCACCGCAGAATCCCATTGGTAGTATGACCTTGTGTCTATGGGAGTCTGCAATCAGGGTAGGTGTATTTGGTCTTAACCTGAGACTTGCACCGCTAATACTTGCGACAATCAATGTACTTTAGTTGAGGTCGTCCAGGGCTTTAACAGGTTCTGTGTACGCCGATGCTGGGTATATTGAGAATCGTAGTGTATTGGGTGTGATGTCAACATGGAAGTGTCACTCCAGTCATATGGAGAAGATGGTCACGTAGGATACGGTATTAGTGCTCTTATATGTTGCGCGGCTATCGGGATATTATGACTCGGTCATGTATATCCGATTATAGAGACTAGTTACCAGACATCCGACATGTGCTTCGTACGGGGCAGACACATATCCAGCCCCAGGCCTAGCACGTGATCATCCGATACTGGATCGAAATACGCAATACTACGTATACTACGTCTGATATAGATCACATATTCCTGTAAGGATATTTCCGGAGAATTGGGTAGGCATGGCGCTTTGCTAGAGGCCAACTTTGTCTTGTAAATTGGTAAAACGTAATACTTGGTACTTACGTGTTCGGATAGTCCGACGACCGAATTTACTGCCAACATATCCGGAGATCTCATGGGTCGCTTCCCAATGATACACCGATGACGTATGACTCGCATTATATATTAATCTGGGATTAATTAGAAGAGAGAGAAAATTAATCTGGGATTAATTACGGAGATATTTTATCTAGGATAAAATATCAATTTAAAGAGAGAGAACGATTAATTTGGAATTAATCGATAAATAATATATTCGATATATTAAACGAAATTGGATTTCGATTAGGAATTAAAATTAGATTTTAATTCGGGTACTTGAATTAATTTAGAATTAATTCTCGAGCGAGGTGATTAGTAAATTGGATTTATTAACGAGGCATCGAGAAAATCGTTAATTTAGAATTATCGAA
>SKCR01030133.1:0-42564 GCA_019454045.1 Zanthoxylum bungeanum
GGCTTCATCAGAGAAGTCAAGTACCCAGAATGGGTTTCGAACGTGGTATTGGTAAAAAAAGCAAACGGGAAGTGGATGATGTGCGTGGACTTCACCGACCTCAACAAGGCATGCCCAAAGGACAGCTTCCCACTGCCAAACGTAGATCAGCTGGTAGATACAACAGCCTGCAAGGGACTGCTGAGCTTTATGGACGCCTTCTCAGGATACAACCAGGTCAAGATGCACCCTGCTGACGAGGAGAAAACAACTTTTGTCACCGATCAGGGGCTTTACTGTTATAAAGTAATGCCCTTCGGATTAAAAAACGCAGGAGCCACCTTTCAGAGACTGGTCAACAAGATTTTCAAACCACTCATCGGCACAACAATGTTGGTGTATGTTGACGACATGATAACAATGTCTGAGGCGCCAGGGTGCCACGTGACCGACCTGAAGAAAACCTTTGAGTTATTGAGGAAATACCATTTAAAACTCAACCCATAAAAGTGCGCCTTCGGGGTGGCCCCCGGGAAGTTCTTAGGATACATGGTGAGCTCCAGGGGCATAGAAGCAAATCCGCAAAAGATACAAGTCGTACTGGACTTGAAATCGCCCAGGACAGTGAAATAAGTTCAAAGTCTAACCGGCAGGCTAGCCGCACTTAACCGATTCATCTCCCGAGCAACCGACAAGTGCCACCCTTTCTTCAAAGCCATCAAGAAAGCCCAAAAGGGGATCGACTGAACTCCGGAGTGCGAAGATGCTTTCCAACAACTGAAACAATATCTAGCACAGCCTCCGCTCCTAGCAAAACCTCTCCCAGGAGAGACATTATACTTGTACTTGGCTGTTTCAAAACACACAGTAAGTTCGGTGCTGGTGCAAGAAGCCGACCGAATCCAAAGACCAGTATATTATGTCAGCAAAGCCCTATTAGACACAGAAACCCGGTATCCCGTACATGAACTAGTCGCCAGATATTTGATCACCGCAGCTCGGAAATTGCGACATTACTTCCAAGCTCACCCTATCAAAGTTTACACCGACCACCCCTTACGACAGATCTTACAAAAACCAGAGACCTCGGGAAGATTGATGAAGTGGTCGGTAGAGTTAAGCGAGCACGACATCTCCTACCTCCCGAGGGTAGCAATAAAAGGACAGGCTTTGGCAGATTTTGTTGCAGAATTCACCGAACCCCAGATCTTGACGTTAGGGGAAGACAAGTGGGATATGTCAGTAGATGGGTCTGTCAGCTCACAGGGCGGCGGAGCCGGGATCATGTTAAAAAGTAACAGGGGGGAAGAAATATTGTTTGCCTTAAGGTTCGCCTTCGAAACCACGAACAATAAGGCAGAGTACAAAGCAATCTTGGCCGGATTAAGGCTATGCACAGTAGTGGGAGTCAGCAACGTGGTAGTAAGGAGTGACTCTCAGCTAGCCATTCAACAACTAAATGGAGAATTTCAGGCCAGGGAGCCGACCATGATAGCTTACTTAGCCGAAGTAAAAAAGATGATGGAGAAAGTAGGGAACATACGCTTCGAACAAATCGGACGAGAAGACAACTGTGAAGCAGACTCCCTGGCCCGGCTCGCATCCTCAATGAAGACCGAGGAACCCAGAACAATCCCCATAATCTGCCTCCGGGAAAAGAGCATAGGAAAACTCGAAGTAGGAACCCTGGATAAAGAAGATGAAACCTCATGGCTACAACCGATCAGAAAATATTTGGAAACAGGGGAGACACCCGAGGACAGAAAGAAAGCCAGAAAACTAAAATTCAAAAGCACCAAGTTTTCCTTAATCGAATGGGTACTCTACCGAAGAGGCTACACCGTACCCCTCCTGAGATGCTTGGCGAAAGAGGAAGCAGATTATGTGCTCAGGGAAATCCACGCAGGCATCTGCGGAAGTCACACCGGAGGAATATCAATCGCCTTTAAAGCCTTAAGACAAGAATTTTACTGGCCGACCATGCATCAGGACGGTGTGAGGGTAGCTCAAAAATGTGAAGGTTGTCAGAAAAATGCCAACATCCACCATCAACGGCAGAACAATTAACCACCTTGTCCAGCCCCTGGCCGTTCGCACAGTGGGGGCTAGATATCATAGGGCCAATGCCAAAAGGGCGAGGGCAGGCGAAATATGCAATCGTGGCCATAGATTTTTCACAAAATGGGCAGAAGCCGAGCCGCTATCCATCATCACGGAGAAAAAGGCCAAAGAATTTGTAAAGAAGAACATAATCTGCAGGTTCGGAATCCCCCGTGCGATCATCATCGACAACGGGAAACAATTCGATAGCAAAGGATTCAGGAAGCTCTGCGAAGACCTACAGATCACTTTAAAATTCACCTCGCCAGCCCATCCCAAGTCAAACGGACAGGTTGAGGCAACAAACAAAACCATCAAGGCAAACCTTAAAGCTCGGCTCGGATCATGCAAAGGCTTATGGGTCGAAGAATTACCAGAAGTGCTATGGGCACATCAGACGACCTACAAAGATTCCACATGGGAAACACCATTTTTCCTATCATACGGATGCGAGGTCGTCATTCCAGCAGAAATCGGGGTAGCAACTCACAGGGTCCGCGACTTTGGGAATGAGCAGAACGAAAAACTTATCAAAAACCACATCGACCTGATCGAGGAAATGAGAGAGAAATCAGCTATGAAAACAGCAGTCTACCAACAAAGAATGACCCGCTTCTACAACAGAAGAGTTTCGGACCCGCTCCTTCCTCCCAGGCGACTTAGTATTGAGAAGGGTCACCTTAAACACCCGGCGATCAGATGAGAGCTCGCTAGGTGCCAAATGGGAAGGGCCATACAAAATCACAGAGGTGGTAAGGCCGGGGGCTTACTTCTTGGAACAGCTGGACGACATAAGATTAAAAAAGTCATGGAACACCGAGATGTTGAGAAAATACTTTCAGTAAACTCTTCATTCCTCCTATTCTTTAGCAGCAACCCAATAAGGGACAGAAGTTCAAATACAAAGTCTCTCTCAAAATGACCCACAGAGAGTTGTAAGAAGGGCAGTATGTCCCCGAACATGAATAAAAACTTTCTTTTTTCACCCGCTCTTCTGAAAAAATAATTTTGCAAAACCATATTCAAAAACCCCGGGGACATACTCAATACAACGGTCCAAAGCCAAAAGCACAAAACCCGCAACTACCCGACCACGGCTACCACCATAAAGGAGCACAAAGTCACACCAGAATCGTTCGACTCCATACAAGCATTAGACAGCAGAGACGAAGGTGAATCAGAGTATAGATCCGTGAGAAGCATAGCACGGGGAGTGATGATACCCCCGTGGCGATTGCTTGTTCCAGTATTACCGAACATAAGGAGGAATATGCCCTTAATATTTCAAACAGCTCGGGACTGGATCTTATTCCGCCGAGGCCATCCGGTTCGGGGTCGGGTTACGTCCCACCGAGTCATGCTCATTGGTCTGGGGACGGGACATTCCCCCGGAACCAAGTATCTCTCTTGGCTCGGGGTCCTCAGGGACATACTCGATGCATAGGATCCGTGAGAAGCATAGCACAGGGAGTGATGATACCCCCATGGTGATTGCTTACTCTAGTGTTACCGAACATAAGGAGGAACATGCCCTTAATATGTCGAGCACTCTTTTGATCCTCACTTACCCGATGTAATGGATCCGTGGGAAAGCATATCACGGGGGATGATGATGCCCCTGTGATGGCTGCTAGCTCCAGTGATGCCGGACCTAAGGAGGAATATACCCTTAGTATCCCGGACACTCTTTGATCCATTCATCATTTGGATCCAAGAGAGGCGCAGCACGGGGATGCGTTGTGCCTCTGTAGCGTGTGCCTACTCCAGCGTGGTAAGGAGGAGCCCTCGTACAATACACAGGCTCCACAGTGACCCGACGTATAGAGGATGTGCCCTTACCATTCAAACGCTCTACTGATCCAAATCCTGGTTCACCGGGACACTGAGTTGAAAGATTCAGAATTGTGTTTTGGAAACCTCGGACAAGACGCTGTTTTAAGGAATCCGTGCTGTTGTTTATGCTTGTGAAAAGTTTTGCTTTGGGACAAGTGCTAAGTCACCCCCACCTTTTGATTTTATTTTCGAAAATTTTGTTTTTATTTTTGCATCGGTCTGACAAAGGGACGCCCAAGTGAGATTCGACAGGGTTTCAAAGATGGATACACTTCCCATCTGAATAAATCCCAAGGATTAACCAGTGTTCGGGGCTGGATTCGTTCCGCCGAGGCCACTTGGTTAATCAGCTCGGGGCTGGATTCGTTCCACCAATGCCACTTGATTATTCGACTCGGGGTCGGGTTACGTTCCACCAATGCCACTTGATTATGAGACACCAGGTTGCGTACATTTTTCAATGTACGAGTTCTCGCAGAGTGTCAATAACCTCTAGATCTAACTCAGTAGATCTTTATTCCTAGAATAAAGGTTGTTACTCCCAATAATTCTACGGAGAATTTTAATGAAAGCCAAGCTTTCACCGATCGTAATATGGGAACATCATTTCCAAGAAATGACATATCATCATTAATTAGGACATCATTGTCAGTGCGCTCCCACTAACCTCCTTATATACACAAGAATCATATGCGTTTTGAATCAAATCATACACCATTATGATTACATCAAAACGATAGTTCCAAGAACCTAATGATTGCTTTAATCCAGACATGGATCGAATAACCTGCAAACCTTGTTTGCTAGTTTTGGTACGATAAAACCGCCACGATGTTGTAAACATCCTCCAAGAGGTTTCCTTTTCAGGAAAGCGATTTTTCGGTTCAGCTGCCATATTTCATAAATGAAACATGCAGCATCAGCAAGCATTTTCCAAATGGATTTACCGTGGCAACATGTAAAAGATTTCGTTGTAATCAACACAATGTTGATAACGATACCTTTCCGCTACAAGCCTAGCTTAGTACGTTGATATGTTGCCTTCCATGTATGTCTTCCTTGAAGACTTATATAGTACCAATAGGCATAATTCCTTGCGGTACAATAACTAGTGTCCAAACATAGTTGATATACATGGAATCCATTTCGGACTCATGGCACTTTGCCATAATAGAGAGTCGATACCTTGTATCACTTCATCATACGTAGTCAGTTTGTATTCCTCAATAAGATTGACATCTTTATGAGGTGATATCAGAAACCCATACCTCAGGTTGTTTTCTGACTCTCTCCGATCTATGCGGTTCTTGTGTATTAGAAGATTACTGGTACAGTTTCATCCTTGATGAACTGTTTGTGTTCCATTAAGGACTTGGTGCTTTGAATAGTATTACTCTGATTTTCATCGAGTTTTACTATCCTCCCACTTACCACTGCATATCGGTATTCCTTTTAGGAAAACCACATGGCGAGCAACAATTAAAATTGTTCTCTTGTGAGATGTATAAGTACTATACTTTGGTTTCCCTAGGATAACCTACAATTGGCACTTGTCCAATTTGGGTTCTTGTTTGGTATCGTCCAAACATATGCCCAGCATTCCCAAATCATCAGGAGTGAGAAAGCCTAGTTTCTTTCCCGTTCATATCTAATATGAAATCTGTCAAACAGATTTTCATGGAACCTTATTCAAAATAAGTATTGCGCTGTTAAATTCTTATCCTTCGAAGGAAAATGGTAGCTCAGAGCGACTCATGATTAACCTTATCATGTCCAACAAAATTTGGTTTCTCCGTTCGGACACACCGTCAAATTGACGTGTTCCGAGAGGAGTCCTTATTGAAAGAATGCTATACTCTTTCAAGTATTTGAGAAACTTATTGCTTAAGTATTTTCATCATGGTCAAACCGTGATGTTTTAATACTTTATCCGATCTGTTCGTCTATTTCGTGTCGAAACTCCAAAAGTTTCCGATTTGTGTTCTTCAAAAGAAACACAACCATAACGCGATGCCACATCCGTAAAGGTCACGAAATATTCATATCCACCTCTAGCCTAGCTAGACATGGGCCAACTTACGTCACTATGAACAAGGGCTAATAGATCGGTGGAACTTACACTTTTACCAAGTAAAGGTGTTTTAGGTACTTTACCTAATAAACTAGATTCGTAGACATCATTTGAATGGAATCAAATCCGTCCTAGTATCCACTATTCAAAAGTGTGGATATACGAGTCTTGTTTAATGTGTCCCAGACAGCACTACCACAAATAAGTCTCATCTGATCAAATCAGTTTGAGCTACTTGTATGTCATGTTATATGTTTGAGATTTAGTTATATTCAAAATATAAATACTGTTATTCACATCTAATGTGTTTATCTCAACATCATCTTTATATAATAAAACACTTTAGTGTTCTAGAATATAAAGGCACACTCGCAACGAGTTATACTCGATATAGAGATAATGTTTCTAGTCAAACTAGTTACATTATAACAGTTTCCTAATTTAAGTACACAACCAAGGGGTAGTTTCTAAACTTAGGTATCTACGGTTGAAACAGCGACTGTCGTCCCGTTTCCAATTCGCAGATTAATCTCATCTGAAGTCAGTATCCTGCTCACAGCAGATTCTGCACATCAATGCATATTTATGTATCACACTAAGTATTTAAAATCCAATTTTAATACTACTAGTGAACATATTTATGACAAATATATTTGAAGTCAGAGCCTTGCTCGTCTTCAATTCCTTCATGTCAGCTTTGTCCATACGGCAGTCATGCTTCAATGACCCCGTTTGCCACAATTTAGGCAGACATCTTGGGATATGTCATTTATCTTCATAGAAGATTATAATGATTTTGCCTTTGCCCTTTTCACATTCCAGAAGTCTTTGGCCAAGCCTTGGCCTTCTAGAATATTGAAGTAAGATGCGCCTTGCGCTACTTGCCTTATTGCAAACTTTGGCTTTGTCTCATTGAGAATGGCCATTAACTCTCCAAGAGTTATTAATTTCAATTTAATACTTCTAAGATCTTAGAATAGATCTATGAAGATCCTTCAATTTCTTCATCATACTTTAAGGATCTAATCCTTAGTTCTGATTAGGAAATTAAGGAGTCTTTATGGCAAGCATAATGGATTAAACATTAAAGTTATCATCACATGAATCTTCCAAAGATCATGTTCTACTATTTGCTTAACTCCGGGCTTAGGCCTAAGATGTTATTTTATCAAATAAAGTAACTTCTTAGTTTCAGGACTATCCTGAAATTTATTCCCAATTTGAAAATTAAAGTCGTTTGAACACATTTTCCCTATGATAATGTTTTAAACGTTAATCTTTCAATTTAATCTTGATTCTAATAGTCCAACTATTTAATCAACGATTTCAGGTACAATCTAATGTAATGATTACTATAGTCTAACTATATAACTTATTACAATTTTATTGGTTAAAATCAAATATATATTGATTACTATCATCCAATTATATAATCATTATAAATGATCGGTAAAATCCAAATATATTGATTACTATAATCTAATTATATAATCATTATAATGATCGGTAAAACCCAAATATATTGATTACTATAATCCAATTATATAATCATTATTAATGAAGTAGTTTGAATACAGTCCAACTGTTTAATTAAAACAACTATTAAATATTAGTCCAATTAACATTTAATTTATTTGACGAATAATATTTGATTGAGCGCGTATGGCAAGTAACTAAACGAATATTGCAAATCTAATACTTGCCTCCCACTATTTTTCGGCGAGCCTCTAACCCTCTGTGGAGTACTCGGGAAACCTAGTTTCACAGTGGGCTAGGATCCCGTTAAATAACACATAATCTTGACTTTGGCCAACAAATTGTATGATACTTAACTAGGTAGATCTCTAAGATCAATTGGATCTCATCCAATTCCTAGATCCAGTAGGTGGACATCCAAGTCCGCAACATATATCTTATATATGCCAATATATCAAATATATTACCTAACCTTTTTCCTCTGAATCAACTAAGCCTTGGCTTTGGCACAACAAACTTAATGATCCCAGTTAAGCGGAACCCATTGACATGGAAAGCTTCGTAATCAATGTCGATGGACAAGAAGTGATCTTGACTTTGGCCAACAAATCACGACTTGGACAAGACACCGATATGGAACAAAACTCTCATGATTCAAACACATCCGCAATTGACAAAGGTCTTGACTTTGGCCAACAAACCAATGCCAACTTTGGATCTTGAGTAAGAATCACTCAACGAAAGGAAAAATGCTTAATATTGTTTGAGGGTTTTTCGCGTGCAAATTGACAACCAATTTATTATCTTTGATTATGTCTCATCATCATACACCCTTAAACATGCATTCTAAACACATAATAAAGCGCGTATAAATAAATAAATTAATAATGATATGCGGATGGATATCTCATAAATTGTTCTTAGAACAAATCACTCCATTTCCTCTCCCCCGCTAGAACTATTCTAATTCTACCCAATTACAAAATACAATAAAGAAACCTCATTTACATTGAGGGGAATAAGTGAGAAGAGAAATACAATGAGAGAGGAGATAAAAGGCTCGACACGTAGGTCCAATTTAATAAATTCTAAACCTATTACAACAATTTCCAAAACTGCCCTTGCCCTTCTAATATCCATCTGATATACATTACTCATACAACACATTCATGTATTCATACAAATCATGTTATTCAATCAATCTAATCCAATTAATTAATCTTTGAATTAATGATCATCCAATGTTCAAACAACGATTTGATTTGCGCGAGTCAAACTCGTTTAAGAATAAATACTCAAAGTAAGTATTCTTGAATTATATTGAACTACAACTTTAAATTCAATTTATTTGTATTCAATACTAATTCCAATTTAATTCCAAATTAAATATTTACACTTATTTATTTGCCTTAAAGACTTGGATTCCAAATCCAATCTTAATGGGTCTCAAAGGCCCATTAACATCCAATGTCAATTCAATTAAAGTCCAATGGGCTTTTAATTGATTCTTAAGGCATGGGCTTTGGCCATAATGGATCAAACCCAAAATGCCAAGGCCCAATAGGAATCACCATATTGCCAACAAATCAATTTAGGCTCATTAGGCCCCAATTAAATTCTTTAAAGGGCCAAGTGATGTATTTGGACCTTATGGAATTTGTTTTGGGCCCAATTGGATCCAATCCAAAAGTCCAAAACCAAACTTAGTCAAACCAATCCCATTAAGCCCAAATACACACTTTTAGCCCAATACATAATTAAAGGCTTATTAACATAATTATAATATTCCAAATATCTTAATTATTTTAATTAAATTGTATTAGCCAAAATTAATTAATTAAACTCAATATTTCCAAAATACCAATTAACTTAATTAATCATGCTTAATCCATCAATTCATGCTCAACACAAATTGAAACCAAAACACGTCATTTCATGCTCAACACAAATTGAATCCTAAATTCATCATTTCATGCTCAACATGCCCTTTGATTTTAACATAAAATTTATTGACTTTGATTCTAATCCAATCAAACCAACAATCAACATTTAAACATGCATTTAAACACATCATTTCATGTTACAAAAATCAAAAAACTGCAGTCCACTGCATAGCTAGATTCGGCCACCTTAAATTTTTTTTAATTTTTTGATTCTTTTGATTTGTTTCAAATTTAATCATGCACAACTCTAAGTTAACATATTCTAAGCATGCTCAAAGCATCAATTTGAAAGAATCATGCTCAAAACATAAAAGCCCCAAATTTTAGTCTCATGAACCCTAAAATTTTCATGCTTAAAATTGGCTCTTGATACCATTGTTAGTGTTCCTAGAACATGCCAAGGATCTAATAAGCATGTTCATAAATTCAAAATAAGTTTCGGAATTACTTACATTGAATGGATTTGAGCTTTTAAAATTTTTGAGAATAAGATCCAAGATCCAAGATGCTTCCTTTGTTGATTCCAAGCTTTGAGTTGAAGATCTCCAAGATCCTTCCTTTGTTGATTCAAGCTTTTGAAGTTGTTTCCCTATCACCTTAGTTGATTTCATGAAGTGCTAGCTCCTTTGAAATTGCAACAAAATCAAAGAGAAGAAATGAAGGCCATTCACGCCCATTTGAGAGAGTATTAGGGTTTCCATTTTGTTCCATGTGTGTTTAGTGTGAAGCCTACACAAGTGAAGAGAGAGATAAGAGTTTTAGGTAAAACCAATTTACCATTTTACCTAAACAAGGTAGTTGGGTAAATGGTTTCACCAAAACCATTCCAAGGTAGTTGGATGGTGGGTGGCTTGGCATAAATGCCAACTACCCTCCCAACTACCACATGTGAAGTGGGCCCCACATTTGAATTCAAAATTCAAATATCTCTACGAACATTTGCCGCGGCTCGGTTCCATTTAATCCGATTAAACGTGTAAGGATTTTTAGGGGCTAAATCCGGTAACGCAGCTGAAGCGGTGGAAAATCGTATTTTCCGATTTCAAAAATTTTTCTCGAATTAATTAAATAAACATATTTATTTAATATTACAATAATCAAATTATGAAATAAAATTCAATAAATCATATTTAAGTGAATTTACCAAATTACCCTTACTTTGGTATTTTGTCCATTTTAGTCCGAAATTGATCTAATCAATTTTGAATGATTCTAAATCATTTCTAAGATGAACTTAGCATGTTCAAAACATCAAAACACCAAAAGCACCAAAATCCCCAAATTTTAACTCCTTGGCCGAATGCTCCCAATGGTGGGCATTTTGTGCCTTTTGTCATTTCATGTCTCAAAACACATCCAAATGTAATCCAATCAACATGAAACTATATATGCATCTTATAAACATCCAAATACACAACATATATTAAAATCCCCAAATTTGGAATTGGTTATAAACCCTAATTTTTCAATTTCCACAAATTGGACAAATTAGACCAATTACAATAAATCAATTACTTAAATCATCATTCTTCCATCCAATCCAAGTCTCAACACAATTAAACAACTCAAGATCAAATCTAGGTCATCTAAGAGTGGGTCAACAACTCTAGATTAGCAACATGGTTTCCAAAACCTTAAAAGAAAGCTTATTACTACAATAGTCATACACTTCCTTCATCACACATGCTTTACACCTCCATCAAAACTTCCATCAACAAAAACACAAATAAATAAAGAAAGAAAAAATCTAAGAACATCACATGTTGAAGCCTAGAACCTAAGGAACATTTTCCCTTCTAATAGCAAGTTCAAGAAACTTACTAAAATTCCAAGCTTTCTTTGATTTATCTTTCTTTTCTCAAGCTTTCTTTAGTTTCTTCAATGGAGTTTCTTTTTAGTAAAGTGTATTAGGTTAAGTGTAAATGAAATGAAAAAATAATATATACTTGTTACCAAAAGGCCTTGGCCGAATTTCATCAAATGAAATACAAGTTATGTAATTTGATTTTCATTTCAAGTTTATTTAGTCAACTTGCATAAATATCTAAATATAACTTTATTAGATATTTAATTAAGTCAACAAAGGCAACTAATATCATTTACTTTAAATATCCTAATGTAAGATATTTATATTTTAATTAATTTAATCATTTAACAATTAAATAATCAATTAATTAATCAAATATAAATATATTAAATATATGTATAATATTTACATTAAATATTAAAAACATATATTCAATTAGGATATAAGTCAAATAACTCATTTTGACTATTAATTAATGTGTATTTAAATTAATCAAGTATTAAATGTAAATACACAATAATTAGGCAAATGACTATCTAGTCCCTTTAGCATGTATCTTGCGTTTAACCTTTAAACGACTTTATAAATAATCAATATTATTTATTAATGTTGCTCTAGTGCTCTACGAGTATGTTTCATTATTGAGACTCTCTAGATTCAGGTATATCCGTCACGAAATCAAATTTCGTGTCCATAATCTATCCACCTGTAGATTATGACGATCACGGATAATCTCGCTGAACCATACAGGTCGAGGTCATGGCAAATGTATAATTCCTCCGTCACAGGTATCCGGATAAATCCCAGAGATATAGATATAAACGTCAAATCTCTATCGGGATTATCCAGTCGACTATTCTATTAGCAATCTCAAAAGAATGTTTAGAACTAGCTTCTAAACTTTACCACGGGCCCATGGTTTTATCTGATTGCTAATCATATGGACTACCTATGCTCTGGTACACAGAACTGACGGATCCTATCTTGATACACATAGGACACCCTGATGATCTGTCTACACCCAACGAACAGACGGAGGTCTGATCTAAATAGATCGGTGACGTGACTGCCATCTAAGGGTAGAAGATGTCTCATGTGCCCTCAATGGCATCTCAAGTCTAAGAATCACAAGTACTACTCAACCCGAGAAGATTCTTATTGACGCTGGTGTACCATCCATTAAGAATCTTCGGTGAGTCGTTCAGTGTTTATCCGCTATAAACACCTACATGTCTATACTAGTCTCCAAGACTAATGGTTCATTGAGAAACCATTGGAATCATATATTCCAGTATACGACATGTACCGGTCTCAACGGGTTTACTTTACTGACCAAGTAGTGTAAACCTTGACCAGGAACTGTCTGAGAATGACAACGTCATGATACTACTCAATGTCCGTTGCGACGCTTTTGCAACAGTACCATGACTAATCATTCTAAGGTCAATACGTCTTTACCATATTAAAAGATAGATTATATTGTAGAAACTGCATATATTATTCATAATAATAATGTTTTACAGAAGTATTCAAAAGAAATACAACCGGGAATTGGCGCTCTGAGCACCAACCCCAACAAAACGAACTTTCGTCGCTAAATAATTAAATCTAATTTAATTAAATAACGATGTCTCGCAAATATATTACGAATGTCGTTTATGAATTAATTCTAAATTAATTCGTTCGTTCGTATTAAAGTCCGACTTTAATTCCGTAATGAAATCCAATTCATATTAATATATCCAATATATTAATTTTAGTCCATACGAATAAATTAAATAGAAAAATCAAATTTAACTATTAAATTTATTTTACCGATTAATTCCAAATTAATCATGTTCTCTCTCTTCCGAACACATTTAATCCCAGATTAAATAATACCTCAATTAATCCCAGATTAATTTTCTCTCTCTTAATTAATCTCAGATTAATTCTAATTAAATCAACTGTCATCGGTGAATCTTTGGGAAGCGACCCAAGAGATCCCTGGATATGTTGGCAGTAAATACGGTTATCGGATTATCCGAATACGTGCGTACCTCGTACCACGTGCTTATCGATTTACAAGACATAGTTGGCTTCTAACAAAGCATCGTGCCTACCCAATTCTCCAGAAATATTCTTACTGGAATATATAATCTATGTCAGGCGTAGTATACGTAGTATTGCGTATTGCGATCCAGTATCGGATTGTCACGTGCTAGGCCTGGGGCTGGAATGTGTCTGCCCCGTACGAAGCACATGTCGGATGTCTGGTAACTAGTCTCTATAATCGGATATACATGACCTAGTCATAACATCCCGATGACTACAGTACTTAAGAGCACTAGTATCGTATCCTACGTGACATCATCTCCACTATGACTGGAGTGATACTTCCGTATTGACATCACACCCAATACACTACGATTCTCAATATACCCAGCAGAGGCGTACACAGAACCGGTCAAAGCCCTGGACGACCAAAACTAAAGCATACCGATTGTCGCAAGCATTAGCGGTGCAAGTCTCAGGTTAAGACCAAATACACCTACCCTGCTTTCGGACTTCCATAGACACATAGTCATACTACCAATGGAATTCCGAGGGGTCTATCCAGAGCGAAGCTGTTTTCCGTACCATCGGTAAAACACAACCTCCTATTACACTTGCATGAGTATCCTATACCCAAATATATGAGAACTATGCCGTTATGATCTCACATAACGCGCACAAGTGTAATACTAGTCTATTCCGCATTATCGATGTCCAATCTCGATAATACTACGACTAGGGATATTTAATGATTAATCCTTCGAGGACTGATACTGTCTCATATCATCTCAATCCAGGAACTAATCATAGGGACCTCCTATCATTTATACATCTAGGTGATCTAATCACAAATGATAAGAGTGCAATCTCCTTGTCACATAGTTAATTTGTACAACAACACCATGATCTGTACAAATAGTGACGCTATGGGTCATAACTGTCCAACAATTTGCCACACCAAACTTCTCCGGATTTTCTCCATGAGAGACCGGTACTATGATGTTTCCGCTTGGAAAAATCAACTGGGGTTAATAGGTCTACAAAAGACAAATTGCACAACGATCAACAAATGATCTTGTTCAAAGTGATATACTAAGTAACCACTTGTTGTTCTATTGGACGGTGGTTCCAATAAACACAAGTCCTTGAATTTCAACTAAAGATTCTTTAGAAAAATGAATAAACAAATATTCCCAGAGGACGAGGGGGGTCCGGAGTAACCACTTAAATCTCTGACCACTTAGGCTCTTATCGTCTTTTTGACATAATATTCTTTAAACACTTTTTCAAGAAGATCTTTTAGCAATTCAAACCTAGTATTACACTTATTCAATAGCACAATACAATATTCGATATTACAAATATAAATTTAAAATTCAATCAAGCTTGGATGAAATTACTTATGTATTACTACACTTTTAATTCTCACTCAAGTATGCAACATATAATTAACAAATAACTTTCAACTTTATCACAATTTAACTAGGTGTATGCTTGTGATAATTGAATATCATAATATTAACTTAAACCTATACTACCAAGTTTATCAAAATTCAGTATATGATTCTACTAAGTTAATATGATTACATATATTCTATAATGTTAATTGCATATTCTATAACATGCATATTATACTATACTATAATTTTAAGTCTATATCAACTTTATCACTTATAACTTAGTGTGTTAACATGTGATAATTGAAAATACTTTAATTAACTTAAATCTATAATAACCAAGTTTATAATTTTGATAAGAAATTATTCATTATATGATTTTCTTAAGTTAATTAGACAATTATTGAATAAATCCTAAAACAGTGAGATACTTATCCAAAATCCTAAATCATGTGTGCTTGATGTTATTATATTTAAGCCAAACTCCAATAGTTTACTTATTTATTTACTACAGTCTACAGGTGCCATGATAAAATATCTAGAGAAGTTTTAATTTATTGTTATCGGCAGTTTCCAAGGACACAACACTTGAAATAACACAATATGGAAAAGGAAACAAAAAATGAACACAGAGCATTTCTTTATTTCTGAATTATTTTCGCAGGTTTGTTTCCTCTTTTTTTTTCCCCCAAACAGCAACCTAGGGGTGAGCAACGGTTCCGGGTCTACCCGGAACCTGTTGGAACCAGACCGATTTTCCGGGTTTGGAACAGGAACCAGTTATAATCGGGTAGGTTCCGGTTCCAAAAATGAAGGAACCGATTTTATCCGGGTAGGTTCTGGTTCCAAAATGATCGGAACTAGAACCGGACCATGGAACCGGTTTTAATAACGTACCGGATAATTTCTGTTGAAATTTAGAACCTAAATTAGGTCGAAAATTGTATTTCTGAGAGTGAATCTAGTCTTAACAATGTGAAATTTATAGATGTTTAAAACATTTTTATTACTTGTTATTACTGGCTATTTCCAATTGGCCAATACTTTTATTGGATTATAACATTTTTTATTTACTGTTCTGATTACATTCAACTGAGTGTTAAACTGGGACTACTGATTGCCTCTGTTTAAACTGGGACTACTGATGGCCTCTGTTTTTAAAAGTCTAAAGCTTCATTTTCTTCGTTCTTGAGCTTCCGCACTCCGATTTGATCCTCGTTTTTTCCTACGGACTCGTATTGGAATGTAATTTTTATTAAAATATTTTAAAATAGGGTAATTCGGAACCGGACCGGAACCGGACCGGAACCGAATTGGAACCGAATAATAGGGTACCCTGTTTAATTGGGTAGGTTCCGGTTCCACTTAGTGCAGAACCGAATTTTTCTGGGTAGGTTCCGGTTCCATGCAGAACCGGAACCGAAACCGGTTTTGCTCACCCCTACAGCAACCTATTATTCTAATTAACAAATTCTAACAGCTTTTAGATATTCTTCTTCCTCTTCTTATGAGATGAATGCATCAAAACGAGATGCAATCAAATATATATATATTTCCATTAAATATTTCTAATTAACAAATTGTCAATTATCATATATACATTTTTTTTTCCTTGAATGCATTAAATATTTCCGATTAACAAATTACCAATGTTGATCCAATTAAATATTTTGAAAATACTCAACAGTGATGAATTGATCCAATTATTTCTGTTGACGGCTGATTTTGGTCTCAGGGCAATATGAGAATATTACTCCCGAGACAATCCTCCCTCAATAGTGAATTTGTTTGGTTATGGGGGACCAAAAGCAAACTTGGCAAAAGACAGATAAATACGCCAATTGACAAAGAGATTTAACGTGGTTCGGCGGATCTTGGTCCGACCTACGTCCACGGGCACAAAAAAGATGATACTTTTATTACTCAAACACGTTTCTCAGCTCTGCTTCTCGTTTTTTACAAGTCTGATGGTAATGATTCTGATGCCCCTTTACACATACTCTACCCTCCTATTTATAATAACAGAGAAATCAGATTCCTTCTAGCATAAGGATTCCCAGTTGAAACAATCTCTTTTTCCTATGAGGATTCCTAATCCGAAACTGACTTCACTTTATTTATCCTATCAGGACACTGACTTATCAGTTTCCGTGCGAAAGTAGGATAATTTTATCCATTTTCCCCGTAGAAATAGGATGTCTTATTTTCTGGGCATGCTTCGCCATCTGGTCGGTCTAGACATGGTCGGCCATCATGGGCTTCTGAGCTGAGAATGCTGTCACCCGGTCTCAAGTGGTCGGTCGCCTATTGTCAAGTGCTCGGTCTCTTGCTCATGTGTTCGGATCGGTATTTAATGATTTCGACCAAGATGAGAATTACCCCTTTTACCCCTGCCGTGCTGCTTAACTGTTATAGGGCCTTTTTACACCGCCAACATCTGTCCCCTAGTTCTTTGTTCCGACGAGTATGCGAGTTGGTGCCGGGAACTATAAAAAGAGTAGTTTACTGGCGTGCTATGTAGTGCTCGGCTTTGATTCCTTTCTCCCGTCAAAACAAAACCTTTCACCGCCTTTTCGGGCACTTCTTTCTCGAGACGCGTAGTCGTCACATCTGTTATAAATGCCCATCAAATCACCTTTTAGGGTTTTACCCCCAACCAGACACTTGTCGAGCATCTGCCTGTGTCCCGCAAAAAGCGAACAAGGTTAGTCGTCCGCTGCTATTACCAAAATGCTTTCGATCCCAACCGTTCATTCATCTTTTTGGAATTGCTCCTGAAGTCGACACCTGGCGCACATCTGAGACCCTATTATGATCCGACGGTCAGAATTATTCCGACGTTGTAATGAGAAGGTGAATTGATATCCTTGCATATGTTTGGCAAAATTTCATCAACTTCAAAACTCTTCTTCCCTTCAGCTACGAAACGTCTGATTCAGTTTTACCCAAAGCTTCTCAACGTATTCTCCATTTTCCGAGTAGAGATCAAGTAAGTTTCCCGAACGACCTTCTTCCTCTCCCTTTTTTTTCTTGCTTGCTGTGTTTTTTGTTGTAGATTTCATGCTTTTTGGCGGATGTTGCTAGGGCACTTTAGAACTTCATAGATTTAGTTTTCCTGGAAACTTAGGATAGCTTGCGAACCCTTGGTCGTTTTCAAAAATATGGTTGTAGACTGACCTTCCCCTTTTATTTTTCGGATGCCAAGGATGTCTGGCGACAGGTCTCCTTCTGCAAACCCTGTAAAACCCTTGACTCCCCTTGCTGAAAGGCTCTCCTCGGGCTCGGGAGCACCCAGTGTAGAAGACCTCGACACTACCCCCATCGCTTCTGAAATCGAACAGGACACGTACCATCAGAGGGTTTTCGGAAGGATCTGGAGCCCGGTGGCTTTGAAAGCTCGGCTCTGGACATGGATCGGTCTTCCAAGATAACCGAGGATGACCTAGCACTGCTTCGGAAACGGTACGACATCCCGATAGACATTGCTCTTGAGGTCCCTCTCCTATGCGACCGTGCCAGTCAGCCCGACGAAGGTTCCGTAGCCCTTCTTCCAGCTTTCTTTGAGTGTGGGCTCCGGCTGCCAATTCAACCCTACTTCGCCTGGATGCTGGCCGAGATGGAGATTGCCCCATGTCAACTGAGTCTAAACAGCTGGAGGATCTTGGCCGGGTTGTATGTAGCTTGGCATCAGGCAGGGCTCAGTGAACCTTCTTTTGAAGAGTGAAGAGGTTATACCGGTTGAAGGCCAACCCAAAGACTCATCATGGTTGTTATTACCTTTCTGCCTATGCCGACTCGTCAAATATTGTCCGCAAACTCCCCGACTCCAACAAGAATTTCAAAGATCTTTGGTTCTGTGCCACTGGAGATTGGGGACGGGCCCTGAGATCGTATGAAGAGGAGATCTTGGTCCCGGATATCTTCAGAGCGGGAGGTCATGAGTTAACCTTTAGTTTTCATGCCCTTAGTTTTTATGTTTGGATTCTCACCCCTTTTTCATATTCCTCCTAGCTTGTTGAAGGGATGCTCCCAAGGTCTCCCGCCAGGTCCGGAAGCGGGTAGGCTGGGCTCGGCGATATGCCGCCCATTGGAGGGAGTTGGTAAATGATACGACATTTGCTGAATCAGGACTTGTTCGGGCCGTTCCTCCCAAGGTCCCGGGTCGGATAGGTAGATTCCTATTGATCTTCTAGCTAACCCCCACGTTTATTTAGCATGTTGATGTTGTCTCTTCTCTTTTTTTTTTTTTGTATGCTCAGGTCTTGTACCCTTCTTTTGCCTTTACTTTTGCAAGTATGTCGAAGAGACCAAAATACCTCGATCGGTTGACCGGTGCCTGAAAGAAAACTAGCCCAGGTGGAGCCGGTACTTCTCGGAAACGGCCTGAAACTTCTGAGGCTGAAAAGGTGGCTGAAGAGATGGAGCGACCGAGCTCTCAAGGTATGTCTTCGCTTTCCGGGGTGCCTTCGATGGGTGCTGCCCGCCCTGGTAGTCCTCCAAGGTCTTCTAGAAGAAGGAAGCATCTGTTTGGTGCTGTAGACCCAATACTAAGTCGGGAGTTGGAGGAGGAGCGGGCTCAGAGCAAGAGGACTCCTGCTCGGCAGGAGAGGAGGGCGTCGGTGGGTATTTCTAAGAAGCAGAAGGGTTTTGTGATCCTTGGCGTTGACGACCTCGGGAAGGATATTAGGGAAGCTACTTCCCACCTGGTGCCGGCTTTCAATGAGCTGGCCGAGGCCGTACCTCCGGAGAAGATTCCGGGGTACGAGGACCTTTCCCCCGAGGAGGTGGTTGCGGAGTTATGTTCTCAGATGGCTAAAGTTGTGTTACTTTCCCTTGTGTCTTCCTGACTTAGTTTATTTTCTGATTCTTTTGTTTCTTCTTGGCAGACAAACGACCTTACGGCCAAGAATAAGGACCTCTTTTTGAGCCTTTTGTCCGAGGGCGGCCAAACCCAGAGGCTTCAGAATCAGCTTTCCGAAGTGGAGACCAAGCTGGCTAATGCGGAGGAGACGATAAAGAATCAGGAGCTGGCTGCAGTTGATACCATTAGGATAAACAAGGCTCTTAAATCCTCTGCTAGTCTGGAGTGACAAAATGCTGAAGCCGCTAGAAAGGATTTGGCAAATGCCCAGTCCGAGATCAGGGTTTTAAAGGTGGAGGTATGTAGTGTTGAATCAAAGCTGCGGGCCAAAGATGAGAAGTTGGAACGGGCCCGTGCCGAGCTTGGGGGAAGGGAACTTGAGTTGGAGGCCGAGAGGGACTCAATCCGTCTTGAAGGAGTTGGTGACTGTGCGGAAATCATTCCGATGGTATTGCCTGACATGGATATGGGTCACATCCATGCGGCCATCCGCTTCTGTAAGGGGGAGATATCCGAGGAGGAGTTTAAGAGGTGGCTACCCCCTTCTCCCGAAGAAGTGATGGATCCCGACCCTGTTTCGATCGCCCCGGCTCCTGAAGAGGATCGATCTGAGGCTCCTGCTCCTGAAGAGGTCCGACCTGAGGTTCTTGTTCCTGCTTCTGAAGCCTTAACTGTTGGGGCTTCCCCAGTTGTCGATGCATGAGATATTATCCCACCTTCCGAGGCCGAGCCGAGCCATCCGTCATCTGAGCCTGCTGAGGAAGAACCGCATGCCCCTGCGCGGGCTGACTGACAAGGGGTAACCCGAACGGGGCCCTGTGTAAATTTTACTTTTTCTTGTAATAACACTTCATACTTTATTTAAATTTGTTTTTTATGTTTCTGCTTTTTTCTCCTGTTTTTCATAATTTGCTCTGCACGACTTCCTTCAAACGAACACTTGAGACTGGTCCTGTAAGGGGATAACATGTACTGAATATGGAATTATTCGATGGATGTAAAGAGATTTAACGTGGTTCGGCGGATCTTGGTCCGACCTACGTCCACGGGCACAAAAAAGATGATACTTTTATTACTCAAACACGCTTCTCAGCTATGCTTCTCGTTTTTTACAAGTCTGATGGTAATGATTCTGATGCCCCTTTACACATACTCTACCCTCCTATTTATAATAACAGAGAAATCAGATTCCTTCTAGCATAAGGATTCCCAGTTGAAACAATCTCTTTTTCCTATGAGGATTCCTAATCTGAAACTGACTTCACTTTATTTATCCTATCAGGACACTGACTTATCAGTTTCCGTGCGAAAGTAGGATAATTTTATCCATTTTCCCCGTAGAAATAAGATGTCTTATCTTCTGGGCATGCTTCGCCATCTGGTCGGTCTAGACATGGTCGGCCATCATGGGCTTCTGAGCTGAGAATGCTGTCACCCGGTCTCAAGTGGTCGGTCGCCTATTGTCAAATGCTCATGTGGTCGGGTCGACATTTAATGATTTCGACCAATATGGGAATTACCCCTTTTACCCCTGTCGTGCTGCTTAATTGTCATAGGGCATTTTTACACCGCCAACAATTTCATATCCACATAAATTCTTATTCGGACAAATAATATGATAATAAAACCATGAAGTTGAGTTTAAATAAGATCAACAGAGCCTGGCAATATGCATGAAAAAAATGATTTTACAACACAAAAGATGATAAGTTCTTAAGATTGTTGGTAGGATATGTGTTGTAAATCACTTTTTAACATGAATAATTTAAGGAAATTGAAAAATAAATATGCAATTGATTGAAACTTAGAAAAACCTGAAAAGGTTGAAGATGATTAAAACTTGGTCCAAGTCGAGATATATCTCTGTCCTTAAGAACTTACCAGCCCCGTCTCGGTGCTCTACGGATTTGTGGCTAATGTTCTCACAGGATAACCCAGATTCCTTTTGTTCAAGGGGCACACCTTAACAAGATCTCGAACTGAAGAAATGAAGGAACTCTCTCTACTCAAACAATATGAAACTCAACAAATGGATGATTTTTGGATGGATTTTCCAGTGAGTAAAATGAATATAGAAGCCCCCTTATAAATGCATGGAAGGGTGCCAAAAGGACACCCTTTGGGTTGAGGTGTAACCCTCCAAGGGTTATACCCCTCCCATGCAAGTTCTATCCATATGGAGGACATGTCCCTATGGGGTACCATGCAAGGGACATGTCCCTCCTCCATCCATACTACAATATTAGAAGAATTTTCTACAAACTCAACCCCAGCCAGTCTAAGCCAAGGTTCTATTTGATTGAAAATACCGCAAATTATGCTTTTCAAGTATGCTGGTCAAAATTAATGCAGGAAATCCTTCATAGGATCATCGTCATATATCTTATTCTTCTTCATTCGATATGCCTCCATTTCCTCAGCAGTAACCTTGTCCTACAAGGGCATTATATGATTTTAACAACATAAGGTAATGAGACTACACCAAAAAGCTTGAAAAATAGTGTTAAATCATAATGTTATAATTTAATTTTGCAACCGGACCTTTATCACAAGAGCTTATAATCGGATGATTCTGGAAGCGTACCTGATTTAGAATCTATATATACAACGGAAATTCTTATAGATTGTTGATAATTTATACTGAGGAGATCACCATATGCTCATCTCTTATTGATGGTGAGAAACTTACTCTCACTAATTTAAGCTTTCCTTAAGCCTTAATATTACTCAAGCTTTAAACTTCTCTCTCTTTATGTTTTGATTTGAGTTGCTTTAAATTGCTCTCTATATGCTTTATATATCTTTGATGATGAGATGGGAAGCTTATCAAATAAACTTCACATCACATCGAATAAAGTATTATCTTAATAATACATTTTTATAATAATGAGAGAGAGAAATATCAAGAGTAATCATGAGATTTATTGAGTAAGCTGTATAGGAAAATTAGGATGAAAATTTAACTCACTAATTTATGTAGGATAAGAGATTAGTTAAAAAAAAAAAAAAATTCTGTTAGCATTTGACTAACTAGTTAGTGCCCAAATCTTCAAGTAGGAAAAATTCTGTTAGCATTTGACTAACTAGTTAGTGCCCAAATCTTCAAGTAGGATAAGAGATTATATTCCCTTCTAAAAAATTCTTTAACCATAACTCTTTGTATTTAAAGGACAATGAATAATATATGAGCATTGTTAGATATGAAATTTTACTCAAATGAGGCGAGAAATCCTAACCACAGAAAAAAATAATTAAGTTTTCAAATTTATAGTGGGAAAATGATTTTTAATTTAAATATGGAACAAAAGAAAACAAGTCTAAAGGCAGTAATAGAACATAAATTCTTATCTCCATTTTTAAACTCTGAACTCACTTCTCTTTTGCAGCCGACTTGAAGGGAAGAGATTCAATGCCTCATAATAATAATTATAATAAAAAAAAATTGTTAATAAATTTATGGATTACTTATTATATTTAAAAAAAAAATATCAGAGTCAATTTTCACAACAATAATAATCGGACAAGTTGACTCTTACAAAGTGGAAAAATACTCAATTGACCTGCTGGTAAACGTACCTTTGGCATATGGCGTTGAGAATCTTGAGATGCGTTGCTATGTGCCTAACTGATAAGTAGTCAACTCTGTCTTCAATTTTGGCCTCTTCGAGGGAAACCAACCTCCTGTTATGAGTATGGAGAATTTGAGAAATAAACTGAAACTTTTCATTCACTTTCTTCTTGGATTACAATGGGTTCTGGGGAAACACAAATACACTTGAGAAATAACCACCTGTGAGTGGTGCCTATCCTCTTGGAACTGCTGAGAAACTGACTCAAACATGAAATTAAACTGAAACTGGAAGACGAAGGCAACTGCAACAATTGCAACTGCAATAACTGCCCCTACTAAAGAAAACACTGCAGAACCAAATTACAAATTAAAACATTAGCTGGGCTTGGGCCTATTATGCATTAGGCCCATAGCAAGCCTATCCCCATTTAGAAGACCTTGCCCACAAGGTCAGTGTAGGTGGCTTTGAGAAAATCCAGCTCTTCCCAGCTTGCGTTCTCTGACGGAATTCCTTGCCATTTGACCAGCACTTCCACAATTGCTTGATTGTTTCTTTTCTTGAGCCTTTTTCCCAATATCAGTTCCGGCGCCGGCTGGATTGCGCCTTCCTCATCAACAGGGGGCAACGTTTGGGTGACCGGATGGGTATCTCCAATACGCCGTTTGAGGAGCGAAACATGGAAGATAGGGTGAATTTTAGAGTGAGATGGTAGATCCAAGTGATAAGCCACCTTGCCAATGCGATGGATGATCTTGAAAGGGCCGAAATACTTCGCAGTGAGCTTGCGGTTGCGTCGGACAGCGGCTGTCATCTGCTTGTAAGGGCGAAGCTTGAGGTAAACCCAATCCCCTTCATCAAATTCTCTCTCAGTTCGTTGCCGATCTTCAAATTTGCGCATGCGGTCTTGTGATTCTTGGAGGTTTTGGTGCAGGAGGGTGGAGATTTCGTCACGGCCTTTGAGTGCTTCCTCCACTGCCGGCACTCTTGTTGTCCCCTGCACATAGGAAAGGAGTTTGGGAGGAGGTTGTCCGTAGACCACCTCAAAAGGAGTCAATTTAGTTGCGGAGTGAGTGTTGGTGTTATACCACCATTCTGCCAATGGGAGCCATTTTGCCCAAGACCTTGGTTTGTCGCCCACAAAGCTGCGGAGGTAATGTTCCAGGCTCTTGTTGGTTACCTCGGTTTGGCCGTCTGTCTCTGGATGATAGGATGAGCTGAATTTTAATTGAGTTCCTTGTGCTGCAAATAGCTCTTTCCAAAACAGACTGGTGAAAATGGGGTCTCTATCACTGACAATTGATTTTGGCATACCGTGCAGGCGAAAGATTTGTTGCATGAAGAGTTGAGCTACTTTCTGTGCTGTGAACGGATGAGAAAGACTATGGAAGTGTGCATATTTTGATAGCCTGTCGACCACCACCAGAATTGAATTTGCTCATTGGGATGTTGGGAGGCCTTCGATGAAATCCATGCTTAGTTCCGTCCAGGTGCGCTCTGGAATGGGTAAGGGTTGAATTAAGCCTGCTGGATGCACATTTTCTGCCTTATTTCTTTGACAGACGTCACAGGCCTTTATGTAGTTCTTCACGGATTGCTTGAGCCCTGGCCAGTAAAATTCCCTTCTAATTCTGCTTAGGGTTTTGTGGTAGCCAGAGTGTCCTCCTTGAGGACTGTCATGGTAGTGGTTAAGAACCTGCTGGTGCAGATCAGTAACAGTGCCCAAATGGATTCTGCCCTTGTAAGTTAAAATCCTTCCCCGCATCCCATACTTATCAGCTGAGAGGTGGCCCGCCTGAAATTTATGTAACAAGTCACTCAAGAGGGGGTCAGTTGTATAAGTTGAAGAAATCTGGGAAAGCCAGTCAACAATAGGATAGGAAATAGCTTGTAGCCTTAGGTCAGTGTTTATCCGTTCTCCATAGAGGCGTGAGAGTGCATCAGCTGCGCTATTGCTTTTCCCTGGTTTGTATTCCACCACCAAGTCATATCCGAGTAGTTTTGACACCCATTTTTGTTGGGAAGGAGTGCCAATTTTTTGGTCTAAGAGGAATTTTAGGCTTTTTTGGTCAGTGAGAACCTTGAACTGCTGCCCTAAGAGATAAGGTCGCCATTTCCTGACAGCCGTAACTAAGGCTAGGAGCTCCTTTTCATAGGTGGACAGTGCGAGAGCCTTTCCCTTTAGAGCTTGGCTAAAAAATGCTATAGGTCTGCCTTCTTGAACTAGTACTGCTCCTATTCCCATTCCTGAAGCATCACATTCCACAGTGAAGGGTTTAGAGAAATCGGGAAGGGTTAAAACTGGTGGGTGAGACATAGCTGCCTTTAGGTTCTCAAAAGCATCAGTGGTTTCGGCTGTCCATTTGAAAGCATTCTTTTTTAATAAGGCTGTGAGGGGGGCAGCGATCGTCCCGTAATTTTTGATGAATCGGCGATAATACCCAGTCAACCCCAGAAATCCCCTAAGAGCCTTTAGTGAAGTCGGTGTAGGCCATCTTCTCACTGCCTCAATCTTAGACATATCAGCCTTGACACCTTCCTTGCCGATTACATGGCCTAAGTAACTTATCTCTTCTTTTCCGAACTGGCATTTAGATAACTTAGCAAATAGTTTGTTAGCGCAAGATTCCAACGTCAAACGTAGATGCTCTAGGTGGGCAGAGGGGTCTTTACTGTAAACTAGGATATCATCAAAGAAAACAATAATAAACCTGCGGAGATAGGGCTTGAAAATGGTGTTCATAAGGCTTTGAAAGGTTGAGGGAGCATTGGTGAGACCAAATGGCATTACCAAGAACTCGTAGTGACCTTCATGTGTGCGAAAAGCTGTTTTTGCAATATCCTCGCCTTTTACCCTAATTTGGTGGTACCCCGACCTAAGGTCAATTTTGGAAAAGATCGAAGCCCCATGTAGTTCATCCAATAACTCCTCAATAACCGGAATCGGAAATTTATCTTTAATAGTTTCCCTATTCAGTGCCCTATAATCAACACACATCCTCCAACTTCCATCTGCTTTTCTAACTAATAACACTGGGGAAGAAAAAGGACTTTGACTAGGTCTGATAACCCCGCTTCTCAGCATTTCGTCCACCAATTTTTCTATCTCAGCCTTTTGATAATAAGGGTACCTATAAGGCCTTACACATACTGATTTGGTCTCATCCACTAGAGGAATATGGTGATCATGGCTTCTAAGTGGGGGTAGGCCTTGTGGTTCTTGAAACAGCTCAGAAAAACTATCCAGTAGGCTTTGAATTTCTGGGAGATGGGTTGGTTGAGGTGAGGGTAATTCAGGTTTCTCATTCTGCAAGAGTTGTAAAATCAGTCCCCTAGGTGCCCCTTTTGAATTTTTCAAGAAATCCTTCCCTTCCTCTACTGTCCAGTCATCAAGAGTCAATCCTTTTAAAACCACGTGGTCTCCCTTCCATTTAAATTGCATGCTCAAGTTATTAAAATCCCATAAGATAGGCCCAAGTTGTTGCAACCAATTTACACCCAAAACCATGTCACAACCCCCTAAAGGCAGTAGTAAGTATAAGGGTACCTGAAATGACTGACCTTGGATTTTGAAAATCACCTCTTCACATAATCCATGGCAAGGTATTTTATCACCATTAGCAATAGTAACTTGAAGTTTTTCCTCTTTCTGAAGTGGTAACATTAGCCTTTTTGCCATTTGTGCAGCTATAAAGCAGTGCGTGCTGCCGGAGTCGAGAAGCACAGATAGTGGCTGATTTCTTATTTGTCCCAGCACTCGCATGGTCCTGGGTGAAGGGGAACCAGTCATAGCATTGAGGGATATCTCCACTGTGTCCTCTCCACAAGAAGCCGATTGTTCTCCTGCCACATCGTCAGTGAACTCTCCTTTCTCCAACACATGATCCACCCCGAAATTGACCCCGTCGAGTAAGAAAATTGTCGGTTTTTTGCATCTATGGCCACTGTGCCACTTCTCATCACAATAATAACATAACCCTTTTTCCCTTCTCTCCTTCATTCTTTCATTGGTAATTCTGGTGGTGTTGATGGTATTTTTAGGTGGTGGGGGTGGCTGTTGAGTTGGTCCAGTTTGGATCTGTTTTTGGCTAGTGTTTGAGGAATTGGGGTTAATTCGAACAGGTTTGTGGGTTAGGGCAGTGTATCTTTCTTGTAGCTTAGCCACCCCAAAGGCTTGGGTGACAGTAGTAGGGTTTGCAAGGCGAACAGGAATTTCCAACTCCTCTCGTAAGCCAGCTAGGAAGCAACTAAGCTTATATTCGGCACTAAGATTAGGAAGCCTATTAGACAAGAGTTCAAACTGGGCCTTGTATTCCTCAACAGTTGAATTTTGAGACAATCGTTTGAATTGGGCAGCGGGATCATCATAAGCCGATGGTCCAAACCTCACCATAATCGCCCTTGAAAGGTTCTCCCAACTAGTAAGTTGCCCTGCGTTTTCCATTTCCTGGAACCACACCATGGCCGGACCTTCCATATAGTAAGAAGCTAGCATAATTCGGTGTTGGGGATAAGTGTTGTGGATTGCAAAAAAGTGATTGGCTTTGTACAACCAACTCATTGGATCATCTCCTTCAAACCGAGGAAATTCCACTCGAGGTACTGCTAAGCGAATTCCATGTAAGTCATTGTTGCGAGGTGCTAACTCTTCCATTTCACCCCTGTTGTCTTTGATTTTGCAGGAGGTTGTCAAGCCGTGTGCTCATCCCTGCCAGTTGCTGCATCATACGCTCCAGTGACTGCTGCTGTCTCTCTAAGGTCTGCTGTTGGAGAGCTTGTGCTTGGTCGCTAGCACCTTGAGCTTGCTGGAGTTCCACCACAGCATCAGCTAGATGGGCCAAACGGGTGCCTTCTGCCATGAGGATCGAATGCTCTGATACCACTTGCTATGTGCCTAACTGATAAGTAGTCAACTATGTCTTCAATTTTGGCCTCTTCGAGGGAAACCAACCTCCTGTTATGAGTATGGAGAATTTGAGAAATAAACTGAAACTTTTCATTCACTTTCTTCTTGGATTACAATGGGTTCTGGGGAAACACAAATACACTTGAGAAATAACCACCTGTGAGTGGTGCCTATCCTCTTGGAACTGCTGAGAAACTGACTCAAACATGAAATTAAACTGAAACTGGAAGACGAAGGCAACTGCAACTGCAATAACTGCCCCTACTAAAGAAAACACTGCAGTTTGAAAGAAAATGAACACAACCAAATTACAAATTAAAACATTAGCTGGGCTTGGGCCTATTATGCATTAGGCCCATAGCATGCGTGCGTTGGGTTGGGGCCCGCTGAGTGAAGTGGACACCGTAACGGCCACACATCTATCTTCATGGAGTGTCAGGAGCAATCGTCATCCCAAAACGTTGTCGTTTTGCACCTGGCGTTGATTAGATTTGGATCACCACTCCTACTGCTCCCTTTATCGTCTCCCTGTTGCATAAATATCACTTCAATCTACCATCACACCTTCAAAGCACTCTATCTAACTCTCGCTTCACAAAAAAAAAAACGTTTCGTTTGGTGTGATATTTGTCGGATCTAAATCAATGGCCAAGGAACCGGTTCGCGTTCTCGTTACCGGAGCCGCAGGTACTGTAATTTCTCATTCCGTCGATCCAGATTTATTTTTAACTGAACACTGCTTAGGTCTATTTTTTGAAGATCCGAAACCGTTTGGTAGATTTTATTAATTGAGAGTACTCTATACCAAACTCTACATAAGAGGCAATCCTATTAAGTACCGTACACGATCGGAACATAAAAATGTTGGATTTTAATTGATTTTGTTTTGGGTATTTATGTTGGAGACTTATGAATATTTTCACTTGCTTGAATCTTAATTATTTTGGCTTAATACTCGAAAAGTTTGTGATGATCCAATCTGGCTAATCTGGTTATTTAGATGATTCGGGGCTGATGATGTGATTATTGAAAATAAATGATTTATTGTCATTGATGATCCGAAAACGATTCCAAAAAAGAAATTTCATATAGGAGTTTATGGATATATTTGTAATATATTTTCCATAATAGTCAGGGAAAAAAATGTTTTTTAGCTCTCAAACGAATTTTAGACATTTTTGGAGAAGTTGATAAAAAAAAAACTTTATCAAATGCTTTTTAAAAAAAAAATGATTTTCGGTCCCTTGTTTTTGGGAATTATAAATTTCTGAAAATTACTTTTACCGTACAATGTACATAATTTTTTTAGCTAATTTTGATAAGATATGTTAGCTAATTTTGTCAACTTATTCCATCTCTTGTAAGTTTATACATTGTTGGATTTTTTATATGCTGATACTGTAATTTTCTGTATCGTTGGGGTTGCAGGGCAAATTGGATATGCACTTGTCCCCATGATTGCTAGGGGAGTGATGTTGGGTGCTGACCAGCCTGTGATTCTGCACATGCTTGATATCCCACCTGCAGCAGAGGCTTTGAAAGGGGTGAAGATGGAGTTGGTGGATGCTGCATTCCCTCTTCTTAAAGGTATTGATTGTTACTTCTATACCTGTGAAAAGAATATGTAGTGAAGTTGTTGAGAATCATTATTTGGTAGTTGTTTGAGATTTGTGCGGGATCTGTTGTATGATTATTAAATATAGCCTTATGTTTGTTTTGTTTCAGGTGTTGTTGCAACAACTGATGTCGTTGAGGCATGCACTGGTGTCAGTATTGCCGTTATGGTTGGTGGTTTTCCAAGAAAAGAAGGAATGGAGAGGAAAGATGTGATGTCAAAGAACGTTTCAATCTACAAGGAACAGGCTTCTGCCCTGGAGAAGCATGCAGCTCCAAACTGCAAGGTGGTAGACTTGTTAAAATAGAAAAGCTGATGCATTTGAATAATCTCAAAATCTAAATAATTATGTGCCTTCAGTCATGCCAGATATATTGGAAACATATCGTCTCCTCCTCCATTTAGGGAAAACCTGATAATGTGTTTTTTCACCAGTATTGTGAAAGCATCAATGAGAATGAAACATTGTTGTTATGTTTAATGCTTTGGAAAGCCATGTTGACTCCCATGAAGTTTTAGTTGCTCCCCTAAGTATTTATAATTTATCCTCTATTTTTCTCACAGATTGTTGTAGGAAAAGAGCTGCCATTACTTTCATTTATTAACATTCCATTGTGAGAATTAGAATCAAATGGATGAATGGATGGTTCCATTGGTTGGGGAGATTTATTGGCAAAATACTATTAAGCCTGTATCGATACAGCATACTAATGTGGGAGGGAAATTTTATGGTTTTTTTAGATCCGGAAAATCCAATGTGGTCTACAAACAGACCTTTATTCCATATTATAATTTTTTGTGATTTATGCTTTTACATAGGACCATAGAGATTCTGTGTGAAATTTATTTTTGAAGCTGCCAAACTGCTGGTGACATTTCTGACTGAACTATCTTCCTGTTTATTTCAGGTTCTAGTTGTTGCTAACCCTGCAAACACCAATGCATTGATTCTGAAGGAGTTTGCACCATCAATTCCTGCTAAGAACATTACATGCTTGACCAGATTGGATCATAACAGGGCATTGGGTCAAATCTCCGAGAAACTGAATGTTCAAGTTTCTGATGTTAAAAATGTAATTATTTGGGGAAATCATTCATCAACTCAGTACCCCGATGTCAACCATGCTACTGTCAAGACTCCATCTGGGGAAAAGTCTGTACGTGAGCTTGTCAAGGATGATGCGTGGTATTAAACTTCAGTATTTTTTCCGCTTGAATAATAATAAAGTTTGGTGGATTTCTTAGGTTGAATTATTGGAGTGTTGTAATAATTTTATACATTGGTTGAAGGTTGAATGGAGAATTCATAACCACAGTCCAACAACGTGGTGCTGCGATCATCAAAGCCAGAAAGCTCTCAAGCGCATTATCTGCTGCTAGCTCTGCTTGTGACCACATCCGTGATTGGGTCCTTGGAACTCCAGAGGTTGGTATTTTCATTTTTTGTCCAATGATAGATACTGAACTGGTGTTACGGTTTTAACTCTTTTAACTGCAAGTGCAGGGCACTTGGGTCTCCATGGGGGTATACTCTGATGGTTCATACAATGTGCCAGCTGGGCTCATTTACTCATTCCCAGTAACCTGCTGCAATGGAGAATGGACAATTGTTCAAGGTACAAATGTGATCTTATATCCTATGCCTTTTCTTTCTTGCATTGCTTTTTGCTTTTGATAGTTGAAGTATTTGATCATCCAAATCTTTTGGCTCAGTAGTTATTTACCTTCTGGCATATGGATGAAACAGTTGGTTTTACCATATAGGCTGTGTTGATTATTTTTATCTTCACTTGGGTTATAATAAACTCGGATGCACACTGGCTTTTATGTTTATATCCTAAATATGATTAGTGGTTTTACCAATATTCTCATGTATTTCTGTTAATGGCGATGTTCTATTGGTATACATTTTAGGGCTGTTTTGTACGCAGGATTTGGCTTGGAGATTGGTCAAATCCAATCTCAATTCTCAGGGTTAACTTATCCCATGGCCCAACACGGGCTAAATTTAGATAATTATTTAAATATTTAATTGTTAAATTAATCATTTATTTCATAATTACAAATTTATTTGTTTAATTATTATAGTAAATAAAAGTTTAATATCATAAGAGAAATACTTATTTGATTAAGTATTTCTATTATTAATTCCAAGATTTAATTCTTATCAATTATATTAATAATTAAATAATTTAGCTTGTAGTTATAGAATAATTAGTAATCAAATATTTAAATTATTAAAAAAAGTTATCCTAACTTATCCCATGTGGGGCCTTTGGACAAGCTATACCCAGTATTGGGGATTAGGACCCACAACATTTATCCTCTACTTTTTAAGCTCCCCAAACATGAGGAATCCTAAGGTAATCCTGCGTACTTAACAATCCCGTAGTGTTTTTTTTGCCCTTTTTTTCCTTTTCCCAAAGTTCTGTTGGCATTCCTGACTACAGATGATTATTCAAGACCAGTGTTTTAAAACTCGGACTGGACAGCTGGTCCGGCCGAGTAAATCAAGAATCGATCGATGGTCCAAACCAAGTTAGCCTACTGTGAACGGGGCAAAAACTTACCTACCCAGCCGGTTCAATTGTGAATCAGTTGACCTAGTCCGAATTTGACCCTTTTTTCCTCCTTGAAAACCTGATTGAATTAATTAGAAAAGTTTATTTAATCAATTAATAAAAAAGCAATCAATTAACAATTTTATCAAATAAATGTTGAATTTAATCGCGTATAACGATAAATAATCAAACTCAATTTACGATAAACACATTTTAATTCAATGACAATTTACGAAAAAGAAGAAGCTGTCCACCAAATATTATCAATGGTAAATATATATTTATTCAATTCAAATTTCAAACACAAATTTTGAATTCAAACGCAATTTACAAAGAAGCTGTCCACCATGTATTATCAACGGCAAATATATATTAATTGATTACAAGTCAATTGAAAGAAAAAAATGCATAATATTAGATTAAATTGTGTTTGATTCTTTATGTTATTTGTGATTGAATTCATAATTTATTTGATAAATTATTAATTGATTGATTTCTTTGTTATTTGATTAAATAAACTTTTCTAATTAATTAAATCGGGTTTTGAAGAAAAAATAAACTCGGACCAGGTCAACCGGTTTACGGTTGAACTTGTTGGGTTGGCGGGTTTCCCAGTTGGATTGGACTGGACGGTCCAACTTTTAAAATATTGTTCAAGACATTTTAAAATTCTCAACTAAACACGTAATCAATGTTTAAAAATACGTGGCGGCGCCTCGAGGCGGCCGGCCATTGAGGCGCGAGGCGGTCCGCCTCGAGGCGGGCACCTCGATCCGAAAATCGAAAAAATAATTAAATTATAATATAAGAATAATAAAAACATGTTAAATCCAAAATACATTCATTTCTTCATAATTCATAATATATTCAAACAATTATTGATAACTAATCCCTAAATAAGCTATCATCTATAGCATATTGAAAAAGTTCAGACTTAAAATACATATGACATACCCCTATACGAATACGACAAGATAGTTAACTGAAGTGTGTATTTTTGGCCAATTAATTGAAGCTTACTGCTTACAACAGGATAGTTAACTAAAGTGTGTAATTACAGTATTACACTGCATTTACACCACATATGATTTTAGTCCCGAACTTGTACTTAAATCTTTATATATTGCCTTCAAAATAAGTTTATCTTTTTCTCTAGTTTCGTTAATGGATTTTTTTAGGTCATTAACAAGTTAAAATATAAAAAAAAAAAAAAAAAAAACAAGCTGAACAGATTACCACAAACGCTGTCGTCGCCGAGAGAGAGAGAGCAGAGGAGGCCGAGAGAGAGAGAGAAGTATAAGTGGAGAGAGATAGCAGAGGAGGCCGAGAGAGAATATAAAAACCCTAGAATCAAATTTCTTTTTTTTTTAATACTGTAACGTCGTCGTTTCATTTAATAAAATTCAAAAAAAAAAAAAAAAAGTTTCGCGTGAGGCGGCCGCCTCGCAAACGTTGAGGCGGCCGCCTCACAAAAACCGAAATAGGCGGCCGCCTCAACCGAATTTTTAAACAATGCACGTAATGTAGCCTTGTGCAATGTCCAGATTTTTGCATGTAGTCCTTTCAGGAACCTTTTGTATGTCAAACCATCACGGTTATGCACACATCCACTAATCATTGTGAGCAACCCCAACAGCTCAACCGAGAGGCATATTTGGTGCTCGGATGGGTTATGGCACATGGTTGTTCTCCAATGTGCCTTCATCTGCACCATTTTGGCGCAGATAAACAGTGCTGTTATTTTATTGTTTTTTTTTTTTTCAAAAACACTGCAAACCATGAATTTTAAAACTTTTAAAAAATAGAAATTCTAGTTTGGAGTAGAATTTGAAGTAATGGGTTCCAGAGGAGTGCAAAATTGGTGTAAAATATGCACCAAATTTTGCTCTAGCATTGGGTTACTCTAATTGCATTTGCTGCTGAAATTCTGATGAAAGGGATACATAGTTTGAGTATTTGATTTTGTTTCTTTCTGATTAAAAGTAAATATATGACCTTGTAAAAGTTTTCTTCTAATACTTTCATCCCCCATAGACTATTGCATTTATTGTACATATAAATACAAACAATTTTAGCTTCCTCTGATTAACATAAACTTATTCTATTATATTTTAATTTGTTGCTTATTGGACATCCTGGATGATGAACTTCAAAATTTTATTCTCTTATTTTTAATTTTTTTTGAACTTGACACAGGACTCGGCATTGATGAATACTCAAGGAAGAAGTTGGACTTGACAGCAGAGGAGCTCACTGAGGAGAAGGCTCTGGCATACTCATGTCTCTCTTAAATGCTTTTGTCCCTTCAATACGGGCCCTTAGGCTTGTCTGAGCAGGTAGGTATAGTTACAGTTTTTGAATAAAGCCATTGAAAAATGATGGAAAAGCTGTATCTTTGCGTCTTATTATATTATTATGTCTGCATTTTATATCCTGATTTTGGATTCTTGTTACTTATCCCGGATAAAATTGATATTTAAGGGCTATCGTATTTTTGTCTTAAAATACTATTATTGTTCTTGTTTCTAGCCCCCGCCTGATGGGGTGGATGGCCATGCCCATGGCTCTCTTGTGTCATGGGGCAAATTTTTACATCAGTTGCAAATCTGAGGATATTATTACATCCTGTCATAGGTAAAATCCTATAAATTAGTGATGTCATAAACAAACTAGTAAATTGTCTTTCAAATCTTTGAGAAATTTATAAAATTAACCAAAAAAATATATCCATTTGTCAAAATGAGCCGCGGTTTGATATTTACATTTCCGGCCATAGTCCCTAAAATGTATTTTGAAGAATCCAGATTTTTCGAAGTACTTACCGAAGTTGGTGTAAACTTATGAAATCTGAAATCAAAACTTCAGATCTCCCAAGATTTTAAATTTTTTTTATTTTTTATTCAAAACTTCAGATATCTGAACTATTACTTAGAATTTCTGAAGTATTGATTTGGATCTCCAAAGTATTATTTGGATTTCTGAATTTTGAAAAATATTTATAAAACCGGGCATTCTCTCTTTTTTTTTTCATGGCGATATTGATTTTGATGCTCAACAAAATAGTTAACGATTTTTATTGATACATGTGATTTTTACATATAAGTTTGAAAACATAAATAAAAAAAAAATCTATTTATAATACATCAAATCTATTTACATAAGTGAAAATTATTGTTTACTTGGATTTTGGCTAAGAGGAGTCATGCATGAACATCTATTGTATCCAGGTTCGACACATCAACCGCATACGAGTTGTACTATTTGTTCACTCTGTGACGGTCTTCTATTTGTTTTCGGCCGTCCCGTCAAAACATATTCATTTGGTGGCAATACATTCAAACTTGCGTTGAGAATTAAAACGTTAATTAAAATCATTTTTGAATGTTTTTCCAATAAAACAAAGTAATAATATTATATCTGATAACTCTTTTGGCAAGATCCTATAACATGATGGATAGTTTCTCATACGCAGCAAGAAGGGTGGTGATAAGTGTGATTTATACCCACTTATTCCGACATCTTTAGCTTATTGTTTTGTTATGTTTCGAGCCATTTAATGTATTTTGTAGTTTATTTTATATTTTATTTGTAGGAAGCATTAGAACATCGATAATGGAGCAAATACGTGTGTTTCGGGACCTATTGGGAGCATCAGACTCAAGAAGCAGTAAAAACCCGCATCAGCTGCGCACTGAATTTAAAAAGGCTATAACTTTTGATCTAAAAAGAGTTACGAGACCCATAATATATCGATTTGCATCTACTCGAGGAGATCTATACAACTGTGTGCACTAGAGCTGCAGCGCCCAATGCCTAGCGCCGCAGCGCCCAGAATTAGAAAGAATGACGTGAGAAGGCCTATGTGGGCTTTTGTAAAGAAAAGAAAGAAAAGCCATTGTTGACAAAGTGAGAAAAGAATAAAACAAAGAAGAACACACGTGGGCCCATGTTCAATATTTCATTGTGACTTAAAAAGGCAAAGTGACGTGAACAAGTCTATAAAAGAAGAAAGTGAAGACTTTGAATTGGAAAAAGGACATTGACGTGGGCCCAAAACAATGAAGTAATATTGCATGAAAAGAGCAAAAACTCTAGGCGCTGCAGCGCCCTCAAGAAGACGATCCCCATACATTTCCCAGAGACTTTGGCGCCATGGCGCCACTTAAGCAGGCGCCAATTCACAGAGCTGACGCGTGGAAGGAAAACCTAAGTGTTTCAGGATTTGATTTTTAAGATCTCTAATGATATCCAATGACTCACAGCCTTCACTATAAATATAACAGTTCGTCCAGAATAAAGAGGAGGCTAATACAAATCATAAAACACCAAAACACATATTTTTAGAGATCCAAGGAGATGATTGAAGAGCGACGAGAGGAGACAAAGGCGGTAACGTCCGAGGAGGAAGAGATTCAATTCAGGTTTTATCTTCTTGTTTCTTTCTTATAACTCTAATGATTTCCATTAGATTCATGACTTGTTTATCATTGTTTTTATCTATTGTCATGAACTAAACTCCTTAATTTTGGAGAATGATTGTAACTGATGCTTGAACCATGTATTGTGTTTATCAATTTTGTTATGAAGTTTTATTAATTTATTTATATTCTTTTGAGTTTAATGCTTCTTGATTGTTGGCCACAATTGAAGATGATATATGTTTAGAATCTATCACTCGAGAGGGGATTTTGAATAGATCTAGAGAATATAGCCTAGGATTTTATAGAGTTCGAGAGAATCTGTAATCCTTTGAAGTCGTCAAAATAGAATCACAAATCGTAATGAGTTGTTAACTATTGGATTTTTATAGAGATATCGAAGTCTATAGTTAATGATATTTTCACTCGGCACTCGAGAGATGGAGTGGATAATTTCGGAGTCTTGACTTATAAACAATATAACTGAACAATGATTAATTGGCATGACAAATACATAGGTGACAGCTAGGTGAAATCAGGATCCAGAATCTATATCGTATTAGTTCCTCATATCAAATTATTTTTATATTTATTTATTTACCAAAATATTTATTATTTGTTTTCTAAATAAAGTTAGGATTATCAATTATAGTACTTAATGCGAGTTAACGCAATCCCTGTGGGTTCGACACTCTTAACTCATTTATACTAAAACTTGACACCGTACACTTGCGGTACGATATAAAAATATCAAAACAGGTGGTCGTTGTGTACATCTTGCTTCAAAGACTAGGGTGTTTGATTCTAGCAGTCACACATACAGCTAGGGATGGAAAAATCCGGACCCGGGTCCGGCCGGAAGAGGTTAAATATTCACGGGTCCGGATCGGGTACCCGGGTAGACCCGATTACCCGGATTCTTTTTTTTAAAAAAAAAATTTTAATTGTATTTTTTTATATTTATATTTGTATTTTGTCAATTTTATTAGTTTTATTTCAATTCTTTTAATTTTTTTATTAAATTCTATTATTTATATATATATATATATGCATATTATTTTATATTTTTTTTATTAAAATCTAATTTATTTTTTTATTATTTTTTATTTTTTCCGGACCCGGGTCTTCATTTTAAAGACCCGGGTCCAGATTTTTTTAATTCCGGACTCGGGTCGTCCGGGTTCATGCGGACCCGGGCCGGGTTCAGATCTTGTTGCCATCCCTACATACAGCCGATGTGTGTGCACACAGAAGTTGCTCTAAATCAAACTTTCTGCACGTACATGTATTCTCTCTTATGTTGACAATTTCAATAATGTCTCCACCACAGACCTCAAACTCATAGCGATCAGCTAGTGATACGGACATTCAATGCGATTTCACTATACATTTATCTATTTTTACATGAGTCCACGAGGTCAATCCAGTTCGAGTTTTGGACTCCAGACACGCTTCGTGCCCGCACTTTCCATTCACAAGATTGATCAGTACAACGAGTTTCAAATCTTGTTGTCGTCGATATGCTTACAGTGATTTTAAAGTGTCCCCTTACAACAACTTTGAGGTAGCATTTACCCACTTCTATTTCGCCCCCACCTGATGTTGATATATTGGTGTCAGAATGCATATTCGTCGAAGAAATGATAGGAGAGAGACATCGAGATACATCCGGTCGAATATTCATGTGACCTTCTCGAACTGTTGTTGAAGGACCAACCATATCACCTCTAGCAAACCCACCACTTGACTATGACCCCTGAACATTTTCATCATCTCTACCAATTGTATAATTATCCCAGTGAGCTTCAGCCGATATATAAACTAGAACTGAATGAATACCATATTACAAGTCGACGAAGAACGACATCTAGATTGTTGACCCTCGTTAGCAGTAATCGTATCCCAATTCAAATATACCTCTACTATATACCTTTTCGAACGACATTTGAGGGTAAATTTAAAAACACTCAGTCATTTTGACTATTAATTTCAATAACTAAACGTCAATGCAGATTTGACGAAATTAAACTTTCCATACTAACTTTGTACTTTATTTGACTTCTCTGCATTTGCACATACAACATTTCAACTAACTGCTTATAAGTTGCGCATGCAACAACTAACTCCAAAAAAAATATATCATCCTATGTATCCATCGTTACTATTATCTAATTTCTCCCAAGACCACTCTGTGTAGAAAGTTAGAGGTATTTGTTACATTCTAAACTTATGAGAATATGAAGAAACTTCAGAAAATGGGTTGACAAAAAAAATGAAAAGTTTTTATAGTGAGAAAAAATAGTGAATTCCCGGTTTTATAAATATTTTTTCAAACTTCAGAGATTCAAAAAATACTTCGGAAATCTGAAGTAATAGTTTGAAAATCTGAAGTTTTGAATAAAAAAATTATTTTGACTTCGGATCTCCTAAGTTTACATCAATTTCGGTGAGTACATAGGAGAATCCAAATTCTCTTAAATATATTTCGGAGATTGTGGCTGGAAATACAAATGGCAAGCGTTGTGACTCGTTTTGACAAATGGATAATTTATTTTGTTAGTTTTATAAATTTCCCATAATCTTAGTCGGACATGAATTATCAATTGGTCTTTGTATCTTAAAAAATTACTCAGAATATTCTCTGGCTTATCTTATGCTAGTGTTCCTTGTGAGTAATGATAAGAAAGTCCATCATCCTTCATTAAAAAAGAAAAGAAAAAAAGAATGAATGACATTTTTTATCTCTTTTAAAGTTTGTTTTAATCGCTTATGTAAATTGTAAGCGATTAAAAAAATTATAAATTTTTAATAATCTAATAAATTTTTAATAATCTGTTTCATTATATGTATTAAATCAATTACAAAACAAACACGACGTTGAAGTGTAAAAATATAGGGGATAGGCAAAAACCAATTTTTAATCCTTATTTCCTCGGAATTTGAATTTGGATAACCTGTCAAATAAAATTACTTAATTTTTATAATTGAATTTTGGTAAATTAATTTATTAATATGAAATACATATTTGATCACGATAAATCATAAAATAATATAATTTTTATATTTATTATCGTTTAAACCATAAACTTTAAGAAATTCATTTAAAATACCCAAAACATAAAGCGGCCCATACTATTCGGTCAAGTCAATGGAGCTAAAACTGAAGAAACTACGAAGATACTAAAAAATTGAGCGACTGAAACATGAACACACATAAATTCATTGTTAGTGGATCTTTAAAAATCACTAATCTTTTATAAAGAAGAAAGAGCATGCACGCCGTATTGGACAAGTAACATAAGAAGAAGCTACCTAGCATTAGCATCTTTCAATTTCCATATCAAACTTTTTGTTTGTAAGTCAAATCATTTTTTTCTTTCACTTGTTTTTCTTCTTGTCCCATCAAATCACTCCCAAATAAATCACTACTAATGGATGGATAATTTATTTTTGGGTAAATTTCTATTTAATCACTATATTTTAGATTAAATATTTATTTAATCCGTATATTTTGAAATATATTCTAAAATATTTATGTAATTAGATTCGTTACAGTTAAAAAAATATATTTTCCGGAGATTTTATAGCAATACCTAGACATTGATATGGTTGCGATTTGAAACCGCAACCGAACAATTGACCAACCGAACCTTAAACCATGGATCGGCCAACCGAACCGTAAACAGGAACCGAATCAGACCCGTCCAATTCGGTTACGGTTGAATTGAAAACCAATAGCCGGTTTGGACGGTTGATTCGGTTGAAACTGTAATTGTTACGATTACGATTTTAATTGTTAGTCATTAAGGTTCAAACCGTAACGGTTTAACCGTTAGAATAACAATTGAATGGTTAAAATTTTTAAAAAAATAATAATTTATAAATATCCTCTTAATTCATTTTCCAAAATCATGAACAATTTATTCTCTTCATTCTCTCATATATTCAGTAACTCTCAAATCTCAGATTTCTTATTTTTTTTCAATTCTCTCAATTGTCATACATTCATTATAATGGCAAACTCATCACACAACAATAACATTGGTGAAGCTGAGGGGATATCTTGAGACATTTGTCAAAATATAGGGTGGTATCATATTCGAGTTTTGATTGATAGAAAATTTATAGTCTTATTTTTACTGTAAAAGTTCTGAAATTTTTTTTTTTAATTGTAACATAACTAACTGTGGGGATATCTTGGGATATTTTTCAAAATATAGGGTATAAAATAAATTAAGGAAAAAATCTATTATACAATGGTGATATCACATCACTCATATAACAATCTAATAATATCTTGACACGCATGTTAAAATAATAATTAAATAATTAATAAATAAATGATAATTATATTTAATACAACTCTACATGTTCTATATTTATGATGGTAGTACTTCACCCGACTATGGTACAAAGAAAAAAGACTAGGCTATTAAAATATATACTCATAATTTTTAAAATCGTAATGTTGATTCTCCTCCAGTACTTGTGACAAGAATATTGTACCAAAAGTCCAAGTCATCATTATCCTGAAATTCATTAAAGAAGGCTCCAAAATCTGAAGCTATGATACTAGAATTTTCAGATAAGGCGTCTGTCCAGAAACTTTCATCAATCTCAGGAAAATTATCAAACGAGTCAACAAGTTGCTCATCTTTCACATCCATGCACTGATGATGATGATTTGTTTCTGCAGTAATAGTAGTAATGGTCGCCAAGGAGAGATCACTAGAACATGGCTGCGGTGACGACATTGCAGATTCTGCAAACTGAGTTATTGTTTTAGCGTTTTGTTGGTTATCCGAATTAAACTGGTCATGCTTCTTCTTCTTCTTTTTCAGGTGTGTGTGCCACAAGTTTTTAATCTCATTATCCGTTCGTCCTGGTAACCTTGCTGCAATAGCTGACCACCTGGAAATTAAATCCAGGAAATTATATATTTATAAAATTAAGAAACCTGAAGGCTGAAACAATGAATGGAACTTGGAAAAAAACAAATCAATGTTCTATTTACATTACCTATTGCCCAAAATTTCATGTAAGTTGATGATGGCTTCCTCTTCTTCTTTGCTAAAATTTCCTCTCTTAATATCCGGCCTCAGATAATTTATCCAGCGAAGTCTGCAGCTCTTTCCGCATCTCAACAAGCCTGAAGAATAACATTAAGATCAATTAAAAACAAAAAATTAATACTATACGGATTGAATTGTGATGTAACAACAGATCTCTAAAGATCATTTTTTTTAACCCACCAGCTTGTTTCGGTAACTGACGCCAATTAGAGTGGCCATGTCTTTGGATATGGGAGATTAAAATTCGATCTTCTTCGGCAGTCCATGGTCCCTTCTTCAATCCCGTCTTCTCCCGGCAAGGAGCTCTCCCCATTCTTATTATTATTATTATTTTTTAATTTGTTACAAGTGGTGGAGTGACAAAGAAGAAATGGATACTGATTAGTAACTAGTCCCTTACTCGTGTGCAGGCCTTGGGGTGGCTATTTATATATTCTACAGTCAAGCTTGAAAAGTCCATGAAGCTTCGATATTTATGCTACAGATATTCCACAGTCAAGCTTCAATACAGCACGTAGGTTCTTGGAAATGGGTTTAGTTTACTCCAACTATTATTGTTGATGTCCACGAGAAGTTAGAATCTCGAGAAAGGGTATAAAGAGGTTTTCACTTCCTAGACTAGGGGATCGGGCCCAGGTAGCAGAGGCGTCCAACCCAACAAAGAGACCAGACTTGTTTGTGTTTCAAAGCCGACCCGAGGTGGTCCATGACGGCCGACCCGACCTGATAAGAAGGTATCAGATTCGACAGTGTGAGCATTTGTGAAGGCCGACCTGAGGTGGTCCATGACTGCTGACCGACCTGATAGCTCAGCAGGCCAAGACAGTTTTGCTTATGTCTCCCGACCTGGTAGGGCGGGCCGAAGTGGAAATAATGGTATGATCAAGATCAAATGACGTACGCCCTACATGTAAACTTGCAC